>VYZR01061260.1:82142-101931 GCA_013400675.1 Oxylabes madagascariensis
AAAAAAAAACAACAAAAAACCCACCAAAAAACCAGTTCTGTCTGTCGTCTTGTGATTGTAAGTGCCTTTTTCTTGTGATTGTAAGTGCCTTTTCCCCTTTGAAGCATTATTTGAATGAATTTAAAAAAATATCAGTGAAAGAATAAAAAAATATATGTGTTTCCTGTGTGTGCCAGGGGCTTGGCATTCCTGTTGGGCCTTCTCCTGTCTGCAGTTGGCAGTGCACTGCACAGTAATCTTGCAACTTCTGCCTTTCAGCGATTCTACTCCAGCAAGCATGCTTCTCTTTAATTTTTATTTGTTGGGAGATGGAGACTAATGAGGTGATGTGGGTAATTAACTCAAGTTTTCCTCTTCAAACAGAGGGGCTACAGGCTGTGTTATATACAGAGGTGATGCATTGCTCTGTTCAGCACAGTGATACTTGAAAAAAAATAGGGATCATATTAAAAAAAAAATCATGCTACAAAGGCACATTTAACAAAAATAGACTGCATCTGCACTTGTGGTTTGTCTGTGGCTACTGTTCCTCCAGTTCCATCTTTCTGTTGAATATTTGCGTTTCTGATGTGTCTCAAAATAGCTGAGGAAAGAGAACAGAAACTCTGTCCATTTCCCGTAAGTTTAATTGAAAGTGAATGTAACGATAGTGAAAGGAGTTGTACTGATAGCGTTAAAGATTGACAATGTTTATTTTAGATAGCACAGGTAATTAACCAATGTCCTCCAGACATTTCTGGTGACCTCTCGATGTTGCAAGAATGAGCTGGGATTCTTACAAGCACCTAGCTGTTCACTGAAAATTAGCTCAGGTGGGGAGAGGCTGCTCATGCTCTGCTGAGCTGGTCCTGGGGAGGCAGCAGGTTTCCCTGGGATGTGTGCCCAGAGCTGGGTGCTGGGTCCCTGTCTCTGCCTGGGCACACCCTGACCTTGCCAGGGTCATAAAAATAAATTGAGATAAAAACTCCTGAAGTGGCTCTTGAGGGATACTCCCTGTCAAAAACACTATAAAATCAAGTTGTTGGTTTTAAAAAACTGTGGGTGCCCTGATGTAAGAACAGAGGTTGGGTGTAGGCTGACAGCCAGCTGAACATGAGCCAGCAGTGTGCCCAGACTAATGGCATCCTGGCCTTTATCTGCAATAGTGTGGCCAGCATGACTAGGGCAGGGATTGTTCCCCTGTGCTAGGCACTGGCGAGGCTGCACCTCGAGTGCTGTATCCAGTTCTGGGCCCCTCAGAAAGGATATTGAGGTAATCAAGTGAGTCCAGAGAAGGGCCACAGAGCTATTGAAGGATCTGGAGACTAAATCATTTGAAGAGCAGCTGAGGGAGCTGGGGTTGTTTAGCCTGGAAAAAAGGAGGCTCAGGGGAGACCTTATCATTCTCTACGACTGCCTGGAAGGAGGTTGTAGTAAGGTGGGGGTCAGCCTATTGTCCCAAGTAGCAAGGGATAAGGACAAGAGGAAATGATCTCAAGTTGTGCCAGAAGAGGTTTTGATTGGATATTAGAAAAAAATTCTTCTTTAAAAGGGCAGTCAGGCATTGGAACAAGGGTGAGGGAAATGGTGGAATCACTGTCCCTGGAAGTGTTTGAAAAACATGTAGGTGTGGTGCTTAGGGACATGGTTTAGTGGTGAACTTGGCAGGGCTGGTTAGGAGTTGATCTTGGTTATCTTAGAGGTTTTTTCCAGTCTTAATGGTTCTGTGATTCTAGGTTTACAGTAGTCAAGTGCAACCACACACAGACCGTCATGAGGAACATCTGGCATCATTTTACCCCCTTTCACTCGCAAGTCTGCTTTCAAACAGCAAAGATACACAGCAATCCTGCTGGATAGAGGAGACTCAACATCCTTTGGCTCAAGAAAAGCCACAAGTGAGTGACATGTCATGCACAGGGTCGTGTGGCCATGGTGGTGACACTGGATGTCCCTGGACATGCACTGATGCTTGGGTTTACTGAGTGAAGTCCTGCAAGCCAGTGCTGCTGAGCCTATTCGAGCCATAATGTGAGGTACACACAGGCTCACATGCAGAGGCATCTCCCTGGGTGAAAATGCTGCTTTCCCATTGATACATGGCTGCAGAGTCATGTTCATCTGCCCTGATGGTGGAGTTGGTGGGTACTGAATGGGCCCTGAGTCGCCTGAAGGAGTTTCCCATCTGATGGGACTGGGAGGAAAAATAAGCTTTCAACTAGTGTCACTAAAGCACCAGCTACCTGAGTTTCCTAAGAGAGGTCCACTTCTGACTTTAGTCCCCACTGCCAAACAAATCCCAATGGCTTGTGCCATGAAAAGCAGCACCTTTGTTTTTGAAAGGAGTCATCTGATGGCTTGAGATGTTGGGTCATGGGACTATTCTCTGTGCAGTGCTGAAACCCACTCAGGCAGTCTCCGTCTATGTCCCTTTGCCTGGCGCTGTGACTGTCTCTGTTCCTCTTTCCCATTCCCTTTCACTTTCCCACCATCCTCTGTAGGAGTCCTTGTGGTGTTTTCCAGAGCAGTCTATGCAGGCAAGAAAAAAAGTTGAAATAGGAAGTTCAAAGGTAATACAACCTTGATGGACAGGATGTTTACTTGCTATTTAAGATGTAATATATATGCAGTGCTTAACACTATTTTAAACAGGAAATGTTGATCTGGTTCCTTGTGATTCGTAGAAAGCTGGTTCTACAAGAATGACTGTATACTACAGTATTCCTATAACAGAGTCAGGGTTTATTAAAGAATTATATTAAACTACCTGTTAGCTTATCATGCTTGAAAGAAATATCTAATAGATGCATATGTGATAATACCTGTGTTCCTCTTATGTGTTTGATACAACTTTCATCTGCTGCGGTAGCTTTTCATGCCTCTATATGGCCACGAGTGAGCTGCTATTTGTAGAAGATCCTATTCTTGATTTTAGGGGCCAAATCTAGGAGATTCAGTCGAAGGAAAATAATCCCCAAACACCTGGGTACTTTTTATGTCTCTTTCACTAAGAACCAAACTAATTCAAAGTGAAATCTTAGCCAAGGAAGCTGCTGCACTGTGTGGGAGAGGGATTCAGTGTCTGTAGGCATGCAGAGGTTAGTGACGACATGTACCCATCTCTTCAGAGGGCTTTTGACCAGCTGGAGTGTATATTGTGGGTTAGTCCACGTGCAGAGGATATGTGAGTCTGCATATCTGCACATTTGCTCAATAACTGTCCCTACTACCACTCGTAATTATTAATAAATCATTAGTTTCAGAGCTTTGTTTCACTTCCAGTGTAATTATTCACGTCATTGGCATTCATCAGAGTTTTGCTGTGGAATCATTTTTACGAGAAGCAGGGGAAAAGCTATCTTGTGCCACATTTTTTAAACTGTAATTGTATGGCATCAATGTAATTGCAAAGAAGTCCCGAGAGAGAGAATGTCTGGTTTTTAGCCTGGGAGGTGGTGCTGATTGACAGGTGTGATTTTCAGTTGGAATGGCTGAGTTTTTAAGCTGCTTGCAGAAGGTGCTCTATAAGTTGTGAATACAATAAAAATAGTAACTCGTGTGTCTTTGTGTGGTGTGTACAGAGGATCACATAAGTGTTACACATGACCAGATTTATACCACCCCTATGCAAAGTCCCTGGACTTTGCTCTGGTGTTGATCCCTATGACCATTGTTGTCCTTTCGTTTTTCTTCTTGTCTATTCCCCTCTAAATCAATGTTTTACTTGGAAAATGTTTTTCTCTGAGTCCAAAATGAGTCAGAGCCACCTTCTCTGTGAGCAATGCAGTCACATTTGTGTGCTGCAGAATGGAAGAAGGAAGCAGGAATTAGGTTATAGCAGGACTTTGTCCACACTGCATGGCAATAGGCTTTTGGGTGGTTATCTGGATTCATTTCCCATTTCATCGGTATTTTATTTTCCATGGACTTTCCTTCCTGGCTGGTCATTTATTCATGTACAAAAGAGTGTGAAGCCCTGACATGATCCTTCCTCCACATTTTGTTCTCCTGGAAAACAGCTTCCATGTCTTGTTCACACATGTTGGTGTGAGATCCAGGACGTTCGGGTGCTGTGTGGAAGCCTCAGCCCCCATGACAGCTGCTGAGCAGTGACTGAAGGGCTTTGGGGAAGAACAGAGGGTGGAGGGCATTTCCCTAATGAAAAATGGCTGTGGTATGCAACTTCTTTCAGTCTTACTTTGCACTATAGAGCTCTGTTTTTCTCTCTCTCTGAATTCCTCATAGAGTGGTAAATGGTGTATCTATATGCACGTGCTGAAATGAGCCCCACGCTTCGTTTCTCGCTGTCTATTCATTGCTTATACTGCAATAACCGTTATAATTACCACAATTTACTCTTGCAGTTAATATCACTAAACAGCATTGCTCTCTAACACACATGTATATTCTAATTTAATAATTTCCATCTTCTTACACCTAATTAAAACTGTGAATATCCCAGAAGAAATAAGAAACAGCAACACCAAAAAAAGGAAGACCTACAACGCCAACTGCTAGTGAGACTTCTGTGCAAATTAGTGTTGCTTTATATTCTAATAACCTCAGAGTTATTGCCTAGATTTTGGGAGTTTTTTGATGGAGTGGCTGGTGATGATATCAGACTCACTAAGGGATGAACATCTCCTGTGTCCTTCAGACAGTTGCTTGTTGAGAACTAATACAGGACTGAGGAGGAAAGGTTATTTCTGAATTCCCTCTCCTTTCAGCACAATTGCTATATAGCCCTAAAAGCAAAAGAGTCTGTGTGTATGAGGAATTAATCCTGTTCAGGGTTGGATTAACTGGTGCAGAAAACCTTGGGCAGGGTGCCAAAACAGTGTTGGCATTTGCTGAAAGTGGAACTTCCAGAGATTCTTTCGGAGTGTGACTCTGACCTGTGTGTCACCTGCCAGTGACCCAAGGTGACTGATAATAGAGCATTATCAGCTGCTGACAACACTTCTGACAGGAAGTGTAGGATCTCTGTATGTGGAGATTTTATGGGTAACCATGTTTATACGTGAAAACTGCTTTATTTATTGTGAAAGGCAAATGAGTTTTTCATTAGCCATGGCAGTTTTTGAGCGTAAGGATCTTGCTCCAATGGTGAAAACAAAGACCATTCCTGTTCTCATTCTGTCCTTTGCTTTCAGGGCATTTTCTCATTTACTTTTCTGTCAGCTTTGATGCTCTGTTCTGGTGGGACCTCAGGACTGAATGTTGTTTGTCAGATTTTGTTGTCTTACTTGTCTCCTCTTGGACTGCTCCTTTCCCTCCTCTACGTGAACGCATTCTTAGCTCTGATCCTTCTTCACCTCTTCCTTATTTCTCCTGTTTTCTTAAGAACTATGGGTGATATATTCATCTATCATTCAATTAGTTTAGAGGCAGCAGGTGTCTCTTCAGAAAGGTTTGTAGGATCTGCTGACATGTTCTAGGGAATCATTTGCATACTTAATCAAAGCAAGTACTCCCATAGCCTGAAAATTCATATTGTTAATAGTATGAAATAAGTTTACTAAACAAATAGATTACCATTGCAGACATTAGCAGGAATTAAGAAGAGGTTACCTCTATACATATAATCGCAAAACTGATATGGCTGCTTTAGTTTCAATAAAGAATTTTGCATTAATGATATCTACATGTGCAGAGAGTTGCATCAAGAGCAGTCTGAAAAATTTACCTTAAAGGAAGGGGAGTTTCCCGTAAAGTGAAAGCAAACCAAAGGGTGGAATTAATGTTTGCTCTCAGGAGTTGTCAGGGATCAGTAATGACACAGCTGGGTGCTGAGCTATATGAGTATGGCTGTGAGCCACAAGCCTTGCAGTGTACGTGCCCATGGTCGGTGCACGTGCTTCAGCCCTGCGGGTCCCTGGACTTTGCTCTGGGGTTGATCCCTATGATCATGGTTGTCCTTTCATTTTTCTTTTTGTCTATTCCCCTTAAATCAATGTTTTACTTTGAAAATGTATTTCTCTGAGTCCAAAATGAGTCAGAGCCACCTTCTCTGTAGCTCTTGTCGAGTTACTCTCACCAGTATTTCTGTTGCTTGACCCTATCCTTGATTGTCTCTTGAAGGGACACTGTAATTCCTTGGCATAAAAAATAACATTTAAGATGACTGCAGTTGATGGTGCTGGGGAGAGGTGTCCTTTGGTTTACTGGCAATTTACCATGGGCCTGATAGCCGAGAGGGGGTGGGCTCAGAGTGAGACACGATGATTGGATGCATGAGTATACTTTCCTCATTAGACACATTGATAGCACTTTTGTTTTAAAGAAGAAAGGAAATAATAAAATGGTCATATAATAAAAGCTGTATACATTCATGAACATGATACAGTGTGCCCCCTGACTGCCTCTCCCCTAACAGCCAGCATCAGCAGAAATCTGGAGTTCTTGCCCTCTCCACCAAGTTAAAATAATTTTTTCATGAGAAACCTTTGTGTTAAACCAAGGGCCCTTGCTATGAAAATCAGCTTCTTTTTGTGGTTCAATTTACATCCCTTTCTGCCTATACCAGTAAACACATCCTAGTATAGAGGAACATGGAGGGGTCAAGTTACACTCGTATCCATGGTCCAACTGCCCCATCAGTTGTACCTCACAGGATGGTTCTGCACAGAGGCTGTGTGATGCAGGTCCATGCCAGGTGACCTTCCCAGACATGCTGGGTCAGCTCCCAGGGCTCAGCAAGTTGCTCACAGGAGACTTTGATGAGGTCTGGAAAACAGAAAAGGACGCGACCCTTGTCCCGAGGAGGATGGATGTGACTTCTCTATAAAGTTTGCCTGAATAGCAGAGGCTGATCCTGTCTTTGAGTACCCTAACAAGAAAGTTCCCACAAGCGACTTGCAGATGGCTCAGTGTGACTCTAAAAATGCTGGTTTAGTCTTGCATCTGGTAAAGTCTTCGGGTTACTTGCTGTGATTTCACAAAACCTTTTCTGGCTGACACTGCCAGATTTTCTCTGTGATAGGGCCTGCTGTGCAGCCACATGGCGCTGTGTGGATACAACACTGGAAGTTTTTGGCCCATAGACTTGTCAGTAAAAGCAGGACCTGCTGTGAGATACTGAGGCGGGACTGAAATTATGTTTTTCAAGAAACTCTGAGGCTTGCGGCCTGGCTTAAGCAGAGCCCAGGCAGTGCCTATTGAACCAGGAGGGAGTTTGAAGGAAACATGTGCCTGTGTTTGAGTTTTGCCTTGGCAGGTCTAGGAATTGGTTGTGGGTTTTTTGACTCGGACTCCTGCAAGAGCCTGTTTGTCTGTTCCCTGCAGTGCTCCCTAGCAACTGAGCCCTTAGAGCTTGCTTTATGAAGTTCAAGTGATCCTCAGGCTACTGCAAGTCCCAGACTTGTGTTATCAGCCCAAGGGAAGCTGTGCAGCCTTGAGAAAAGTGGATGGATTTGATCCTGGGAGAGGTCTCCACTTGTGGAGAAGAGGTTTCTGCCTACAAAGCAGGGATGGGAAGGTGCTGTGCAGAGCCCCAGGGCAATGCTATCCCCTGTTTGCAAGAGTAGAGGGGGATTTGAGCAATAAACCACATTGTGGCACACAAAGAAGCCATTTTAATTTCACTCTCTGCTGGAAGCACCACATGGAAAAGAAAATGTGATTGGTATGAAAAGAAATGTTTACGTTTCTAGGAGCAGAGACCTCCCAAATAATTAGTATCACTTGACAAACTGCTGTTTAAAATGCAAGTGGTTTAAGTGCTGCAGCTCAACAGGCATTTGTCAGAGCTCTGGCGTAAATGCGATCCCTGCTCTGGGTTGGTTCCTGCTGTAAAGTAAAGAAGATTTTCGATAAACATTTTTGCTTAAGGAAAATTTCTCCATGGTTTTATCTTTTCTTTGGTTGGAAAACCTAAATGTTAGAAACTGGACAAATGGCAGCTTGGTGGCAAGAGTGTTTGGGATACTGTTTTGGAATGAAATAAATCCTGGATTTTATTTTCTGTTCATCAGACCGGGTTTTTGGTCAGAAGAAAGATAGAAATGTTTCATTTTCCGTAGCTTTTGGGAGTAGGAGAGTAAAGGAAAGGCTTTTGGGTGAGAGTTTTGAAAGCCACAGCTTCATCTCTGATCTGCCTATCTCTAATATTCACTGACTCAACTGAAAGTACTTTAAATAAAACCTTACTTTTCTCTAGGGCTGTTTGAAGACTGACTGAAGACATAAGGGTTATTAAGAATTGGTATTTTTCAAAGGTTAAAAAAAATGGCAGCTTATAAAGAGACTGAGATAAAAAAGAAAAAGTTTTTAAGAAAGTCCCTCTGGAAGATGGAAATATATGGGTGCCTATAATGTACTGAACTATCCCAGATCAAAATGACTTCTGACTGCACACCAAACAGAATCAGATTATCAAATATAAAATAGAGCTTTAAGAATCTAATTGCTTTTACAAAGGCATCATTGATGATATGAATTTCTTATAACTTGCAAAAGGAGAATTGCTCAATTTATTTTCTCATTATCTTAAACTAGTTCAATGCCACCCTCCGTTTTTTAATCTCTGAAGGGTAAGAGGCTCATTTGTGTTGCCTTCTTGTTTTATGATTCTGAGTGAAGCTATGTGCTTAGAAGGAATGCAAGATTGGGAGTCCTGGTGGGTGCTGGTCCCATACAGATCTCACATGGAACTGGAGCAACAGCATGGTAGGAGTTGCTGTTCTTCTCTTAATCTCTCTGTGCATCAGTGGCTTTGCAAAATTGGCCAGAGAGACCTTGATCAAGAGGCATGGCTGTGATGAGGTTCCTGGGCAAACTTGTCTCCTTTCTGACCAGCCCATGGCACTATTGCTTGAGCAAGGGTGGGTGATTCAATATCTCGCTCTTGTCTCAGTATCTCAACACCTGGATTTTGGATGGTTGCTGACTGTAAAATGATCTTACTCTCTTTGGCCTGTGCTATTCTGTGCATGGCTTCTAGCAGTCAGGCTTAGGTAGGAAAGTGGGCAGTACTGTCTTTGGGATGCTACAAAGGATATTGCATCATGTTAGAAATTAATTCCTGAAAATGGAGATACAGTGATTGTAGTTCCCTGTATCCTTCCTACAGAGGTGTGCAATGGCATCTATCAAACAAAAGATAAAACATCCAGGCTATCCGTACTAATGGTAGAAAGGATAAAACTCAGAGAAATATCCTACAAATGTTCTACAGATAGATTTGAAAGGGTGCTAAAGTCATTCACCATGTTTGCAAGAGCTGACTGCAGCTCTCACAGTGCTCTTCACCAGAGATCCTGTAATCTTACCCATTTTGCTCGGAGATGTTTCTATTCTGTTAGTTGCAAAGTGGCTACCTAACCTCTCTTTATCCACTCATGAGTTATCCCACAGAGACCTTTCTGCTCTGAGCCCTCATACAGCAAAGCTGTTCCCTGGGGACTCCAGGTCCTGCCTCATCTCAAGCTGATGACAGCTTCAGACTGACCAGTGTACAAGCAGTTACTTGGAGATTCAGAAGCTCTTTAGCATTTGATAACTGGAATATTTTGAGATTTATTGGCTATATATACATGACAATACACACTTAGCATCTTCTCTTAATGCTATGCTTTGGAAAATCCATGCTTTAACCCTTGTGGACAGACTTTACCAGTTTTGTCTTTAGTGGTGTGGCAGAAGCAGTAATTTTGTGATGCACACATGGCTGGTACTGCTGGCTCAGTTAGTGCAGAGTGGGGTGTGTAGTACTGTGTGAGCAGCTGTAATAAAGTGTAAATATGGGCAAATTACCCTTAATATCTTCAGTCTTCCAGAGATTTAGAAATGTTCCTCTGGGAAAAAAAATACAGATTGATAGTGGTTTGGGATTTGTGCAACTTCAATTTGATAACAAATATTTTGTGGTTTTCCTCTGTGTATTTACAACAGTAGGTTCAGATTCTGAATTGAGATCTGCTTTTGGGTGCAGAAAACTAATCAGGGAAATGCTTCATGGCCCAGAGGTCTGGATTTGCAGGCTCCTGTTCAACAGCTGCATCTCTCTGTGCTGTCAGGAAGCAGCATCTGTCAGGGATGCACTGTGGTCCTTATTACATTATAATCTAGTGCTGTGGCTTAGAAAAACAGGAGCATTTATGTACTCAAAAAAAACCCCCAAAAACCGCAAACCTCTAAAAAAAATTAAAGCTCCACTGATCTTTCTTACCAGAAGAAATACCTGTTATCTGAACATTGACTAAAGGATGTTACACTTCTTTTTAAGCTAAAAAAAAGCAGGGAAAATGGATGGATGAGTTGGTCTCCACATTTAATTGCTCCTTGCTTTTCTGAAATAGTGTATGTCTTTCCTCCCAGAGAATAAAGTCCCCTGAGCCCTTTGGGCTTGTTTGCAGTTCCCACGTGATCTTCAAGGCAGTCACACTATAAATGTGGCTTCATCAGGAACAATGCTCTGACTCGTGTGGCATCAAATTTCTTCCTCTTTTCACTCTTATCAATACATCAATATGCAAAAATGTCCCTCTGCATGAATTGCAAAGTGCATTGTTCCCATTCCAAGCTGGCTTGCTTTTCTAGCCCATCTCTCTTCCTTCAGCTATTTAGAAATGCAGTCATCTTCATGATGACTTTCATTCATCTTCATGATGTTCCTCCTGTGCCACCTGCTGTATATTACCCAGCTGCAGTAGATGGTTGTCTATGTCAGGAAAGGTCATGCAAGTAAATCTGCAGCAATATAAAATCGATGAAAATTATTGGGAAGTTTTTTCCTGTTTGTATACACTGATGTTAAATTTCAAAGCTAGGAGTGGCAGAACTTCCTTGGTGTGCTCTCACAGGAAACATTGGGGTACCTCCTCTACAAAACAACTTGAGGATTGACTCTGTTATCCAAATCATTAGAAAATTATCATTAGAAGGTTTGAGGGGGTTCTATGAGGGCTTACAATGGAAGGGATTGGAGCTTCTAGTTTGAGGTGTATTTTTGCCTATGCAAATCAGAGAGATCTAGAACTAACTTCCATGTGCTGTTGTGTTGACAGAAGAGGTGTGGAGTCACCTCCTGCTGTCCTCTGGGGCAAGGAATAGCACTGGCCATGAGTATGGAACAGCATGGGTCCTGACAGATTCATTAAAATGACAGAAAAACAGATAAAACATATGCTTGCTTACAAAGTTATGTTCCTCTTATTCCTATTTCTTTTCTTATATGCAACCTGTAACCAGTTCCAGGCAGGATCCATCTCTTATTTCTGTGTTTGTGAGATTCAGCATGAGGTGGTGGCTAGCAGGTAGGATGACTTTTAAAGAAATAAAACAGGTCTATGTGCTCTTCTCCTCAGGCAATAAGGATTCAACACCCTTGGTCTTCTACTGGCTGACCTATGGCAGCAAATGCTAAAGAAAGTAAGTTCCTATATGGACTGTTCCAGCAGCTGTTTGTAGCAAAATGTGAAGTGATAACTTCATGGGTCTGGCGTGGGAATTGCTAGCAAGGATGGTGGAGTAGTATTCCCACTCCTTCTTTGAATAAGCACCAGAGATATTGTTTATTTTTGTTAAAATAAACTGTAACTTTATGGCTGGTGAAGTTTCATGTTTTAATTCAGTGGTCCAAGTTCAAGTTCTGGTCTGCTAAAGAAACAGAGTTATTTACTGGTAAAGGGTGTTGAAACTGGTGCAAGTAATGTGCTGCAGAGCCAGATGAGAGTGGGAAAGTCAGTAATTTAGATTCCACTTGTGACTGTGGTACAGAAAGCACAGATTAATGAAGGAATGTGCGCACAGAGGGCCAAATTCTTGCATAAAGGGAGAAATGTTGCCCTTTCTCCTCATTTTGCCTCAGCAATACTTATATTATTTGCCTGGAAAAAAATAATATTTTAATGGTGTAGTGGTTAACACTTCTAATGCTATTGGAGTCCTCCCTGGTCTGGGCAAAAGTTCTTGTTTATAATTTCTATTTGTGCATCGAAAATGCTGGAGAGCAGGGCTGGTGCCCTGCCCTGGGCTGGGAGCTTTACATCGGGCCCCTGTGCTGGCTCTGCCAGGTGCACTGGGAGTTTAAGAGGCTGATGGTGGGAGTCAGGCATGGACCTCTGTGCTTTCATCCCAGCAATGTACCTAAAAAATGCCATTTTGATGACAAATTTTGCCTCATTTAGCACCCAGTGCAAGTTACTTTGCAGGAATATGTTACAGATTAACTAGTGGTCTGCCAAAATAAATCCATCTCTTTATAACTTTGTGAGAGCGGAGAGCCTTAGTTAATAACAAGGGCCTGTTGTGCTTTAGGAGACAGGGAGTTGTTTGTTTTTTTTTTTTTTTAAATGAGAAGGTATGAAACATGAGGACAACAAACCAGAATAGTTCAAGAATTGGAAAAAAAAAAAAAAGGAATAGACCTAAGTGTGAGAGAAATGTGCTGGATAAAGTGATGCCAGTGAAGGGAAGGAAAGGAAAGACTTGAAAGAGAGAAGTGGCTGAGAAACTTTAATATTTGTGACAAGGGAGGAGGAGGAGGAAGAAGGAGGCTAGGATGGCAAAGAAAGCAGAGAGGAAGGTTTTATGTTATGTGAGTTTTCCTGAAGAAGAAATGGACAGAGGAAGAGAGAGTGGAAAGGAAGAATTAAAAAAAAATATGTGGCTCATATAATCCTGAAATATTTAAGAGGATGTTAAGTGTGGCCAAATAGTAAAAGTAATAGTAAATTTTGACCTGCCTGATAAGTTGCTAGCTCAAATAACCCCTTACTTTAAGGATTTATTTGCTGCCAAACAGGAAATAAAGCCGGTAGAATCAATATCTTTTGGGTCTATTCAGTGTGGAGCAAGACTAGAGTTTCATTTTCCTTTGTAAGCATTTTCATATTCCATTTCACAAGAACATAAACCCTACAAACCCCCCCCTTCATAAACAGCAGCCAGGTGACCCTGAGTAGATATATATTTAAAGAATTTCCCTTTAGTACTGCTTTTGGACTTTATGTTGAATGGAACTCTTTGACATTTGGGTAACTGATGCGGATGGAAATAGTTCGGAGACTGTTCTGACTAACAGCAAAGAGAGCACTGCAATTTTCTGATGCTTAAAAAGGGAATTTTCAGTTGGTGAGAAAGAAAGGGTGACAGTATTTCCTCAGCTGCCAGTCTACAGGAAGGAAAGAAGAGTGATCTGAGTTTGTGGACATCGGCACATCAACACCAGATCATTTTGGCTAAAGATCACTGCATCTCACAAGTTTAAATACGGATGGGATAAGGAACTGCTCCTGGCAATCATGCTTTCAAGAGACCCTGCAAGGAAAAACAGCAGGGGACTTTCAGGAGGAAGGGTGTGAAACAAGAATGGCTTGAGCACTGTGTTTTCAAACAAGACTACACACAAAATGACTCAACTTTAGAGTATCTTGAAGTGTCTCTAAATGGATGTTTATATTAGAAAAAAGGCACACTCCAAGTGTAATAGTCATGCATGATAGAAGAAAAACTGCCTTCTGAGAGTCTTTAGAAATGGCATTCCAGCATAAAACTTCATGATACATGGTACGGAACACAATCTAAATTCTCCAGCTGGGTAAGAGGAGATGCTCTTCCACTGCTCTACTGTTCATCCCAGTGCATGTCTTTCCTGATTAGAGGTGGTCTCTGATTAGGGAGCTGTGCTAAGCAAGACACTCAGGATACGGAAGCATCTTCCAGCTGATCATCCAGATAAGAAGCATAATTCAGATATGCTCTACAAAATACCCAGTCTCTTTCCACTGATGAAAAGAAAAGCATCCTATTATGTTATAAATATGCAGTGGGTGTAGCCTGAGGTGGGCCTAATTCAGCATCCTGAGTCTTGGGGCATATCTTTGATTTTACACAGATACAACTCAAAGCAAATTCAAGTGCTTGAGTTCAGAACCACAACTTCTCTAATTTTCTTTGCATGGCCTGGTCAGTAGGCTACACCATTTCTGCCATCTCTTGGATTTTGGTTCTGCAGATCCATTTGCTTGTCTCTACTGCTCTTACATTTGCTTTCTCCTGCTCTCCATTGCTCCCACATCCTTTCTAATCCTGACAAATAAATGAAGTTTAACCTTGATAGGTTACCTCTGTTTCTGGTGAACTCTCAGTATTCAGACTTTCAAGCTATTACACTGTAGATGGAAAACGTGCCCAGCATAGACTTTCCATTAAACTGTATTTAAATTGGAAGAGAATGCTGGCACCTCAACAAGTATTCCAGAATTAGATCCCAAAATACTGAGGCTAGCTAATCTTTTGGAAGAACAAAAACTCTTACTGATTTATATTTAGCAGAGGGAATGCATTTTAAAAACACAGCCTATATGAGGCCCCTTGAAGAAAACATCTTTTACATTGATTTGTAGTGCATGGAAATACTACACGGCCATAAAATATTTGCACTCGGGCTCTACTTTTGTTTCGCCTTTTTTTTTTTTTTTTTTTTTTCTGTATGAACTGTCATGAACTCTCAGAGAGTGGCTGCTCTGCTGACTGTGGCTGTGCAGTGAGACGGGGCTGCCTCTGGGGCAGCAGCTTTGCTGTGCATCACGGCTGTGCCCAGGGAGGCAGGAGAGGAAGGGGAAAAGCAGCAGAGCAGGCAGCACCACGGTGGCAGCACCCGACTTGTGACTGTGAGGCTTTGGTTAAAAGTGGGTGCAAGGTTTGTATTGGTTCTGTGTCCTGGGACCTGTGTAGAGAGGGATGAAGGGCTGCTGGCCCTAATCTCAGCACTACTCTAAGTTGAATGTCTGCAATGACTACTTGGGCTTGTTTACATGATCATAAATTTGGAGGAATTCTGTAATGTTAACAAAAGTGTAACATGTTCTGTGCATAGTTCTGATCTCCACTAAGGAAATGAGTAACTGGAGTTGCAGTAGGTGGGAGAGGTCAATGGCTTATCCCAACTGGGTAGTGTCTGGAAAAGGAGCTATAGCAAGAAGTGGGCATGTTAATGCAGTGAGTCAGAAAAGCAAACATAACTTATAAATTCTATGTAATCTTATGGCCAACAGTGTATCAGCTTATCTTTGAGAAGATAAGGATTATCAACAGGACAGAGCATGGAAAGTTCTGGGTGTTTTTCTTCCTTATGTCCCACCATCTGCAGTACAGACAGATCAGCCATCACCCTGGGCAAGCTGTTTCTATTTCTCCTGAAGCATCAGATATTAGAAATGGAGAAGATTACCAAACTGCACATTTGCAGGAGAAGGATAAACAGAATTTTTGAAACATCACTAGACCATAAACCTAACTAGATTTAACTTGCTCTTTTGTTAGAAGACAAATATATTATTACATTTCTCATTAGACTGCTGACAGAGCCTACCTGATCACAGCAGAGCAAAAATGTACTAAATCAAGAAAGAAATCTTAAATGCTTCCAGAGCGTGATTTTTTACTTTGATCTTCTCATTTCCTACTCACAACATCAACCTACAGTGATAAGTTAGTAAGCCACAATAAGAATAATAAAGATGCAGCATCACCAAGATGCAAAGAGAATAAGGTCAGAAGAACCCCTCTGCTGTCAAAAACATAATTATTGCACATGCAAGTTGTTCCTGCCTGTGGATCAGAGGAGCTGCTGGATGCTACTGTAGGGAGGAGTGGCTGCTGCTGATGCAGGGATGTCACTCCCCTCTCCATGGATTTGTCTGGAGCCCGGGGGTGCGGCTCCCAAGGCAATTCCTCCTGCCCAGCAACTTCCAGGGGGGCTGCTCACCCCCTCTCTCCTCACCTGGCAGACGGGAGCATATGGCTGCTTACTTATGCTCTGCTGTTCTTATGTGCTTAGTAGGCTTATGGTCCGCAGGGGCTCGGGGGGATTTGCATGGGGAGAGGGCAGGGAGGGACCTGGAAAGGGTGGGTTGCATCCATGGGAAGTGGAATGGTGCCAGAGGTCTCTGTGGTGTGTCACAACAGTAACTGAATTTTTGGGAATGACTGACAGGCATTGAGTAAACAGTGCCTAATTAGAGACCAGGAGATGGTTAGTGATTACACAGCATAGTAACTGAAGATAAGAAATTTAAAATTCATTTATAAGGGGAAGAGATTTCTTCTCAACAGCCTTATGTGCATATAGAACTATATTCACACTTTTCTTCTTGCTATCATCTATTCTTTAACAAAGAAAAGGACCCGATCAGCCTTGGTATTTTTCAAGTGCTATTCAAAAGGTATTTTTCAATCCAGCAGAGCCATCAGCTGGATTCTCCTCCTGGAGATGGTGTGTGTGAGGGTTTGCCTCTCCAGCTCAGTCCTGCCCCGCTGTCCTCTCCTCCTGCCTCTCCTGCAGGGTCTTCCTCACCTTCCTTCCCTCATCTGTCAGAGTCTTCTCTAGGCTCTGCGCAGAGACATCTTCTCATCTCTCTGTGTAATTTCAACAACAAACATTAGTTCAGCCTTATCCTTCCTATAGTCAATTAACAGATTCACTTCTCATCTGTAGTACGTAAATCTACTTTGACCAGCCTAAACTTTTGCTCTGAGTATTTTGCCTTTTAAAAAAATAAAATATTACAAACAACTCAGGCTTATTATAACTGAAGCAGAGCTCTTATTCTCCTGTCACTCCTCAGCTCTTTTGTCTGCTTTTTTCAAGCTTTACAAAAGTTGTCACACTCCTGACTCTTACTGATAGTAGGAGCCTCAGCATTGTCTTCAAGGAAGATTTTGTAAAGCCTCACATCCAGGTTCTGACCAGGGACTCCCAAGTTGAGGTGTTCAGCTGTGTTGCTAAAAAAGCCCCACTCCCAGGTCACTGCCTGGCACTCCTGCAGAGGTTGCTGGCTCTGTACGTCCTGTTGGACAGGACGTGTCTCTGCTCCTCAGCTACAGCACTGCAAGTGATAGAGAGCAAATGCACATCCCAGCAGAGGAAGTGCCAGTGTCTCTCTCAGCTCATCCTCCTAAATGTCCTCAAACACACCAGTATCATGAGTCTTGCAGATCCCACTTGCATTTATTCCATCTTCAGGATACAGCCTTTCTCCTTTCCTTTCTGTTCTCAAGCTTTGAAGTCATACCTTCTGCTCTTGACAAACAAAGTCTTGCTGTGCTTGTATTTATTACAATTGTAATCTCTGGCACCTATTTTCCTGCCCTTTGTCCTTACTGTCACTTTTTGCATCTCTTCCACTAATTTCATTTTTCTTCATGAAATGAAAAATCAGCTTCTTTTTGATGGCTCCTTCCCACCTCCTGTTGGTCAGGTTTGAAAGATGGATCCATTGCAGATCATCCTGCAAATGACTCCAGCTTCTGTTGCCCAAGTTTTATACTGGGTGGAGGGAGGCTTCTCACAGATGCTGTAAAACCACCCTTGTTGTCTTTCATATCTCTTACTGTAAAGACAACTTAGACAACTTTGCATTTCAGGAAAAAAAAAAAAAAGACTGGTTTGTCTGCACCTGCCTCTTGCCTTGTAGTTTGCAATTTAAATGGAAAATCTTACACTATGCACAAACCTACTCACTTGATACATCTTGTCACCTCTAAAATAGCACAGATGAAAATAAGTTATGTTTTGGCTTTGACTTCTTTTGGAGTCTTGGATGGGAAAGCTAGTTCTGACCAGCTGGCTGAGATCCACCTTGCAGATATTTCCCTAATTCACTATAGTTTATCCCAAAATGCTCCTTAATTTGGATTTAGCACCCTAGAATTAACCCTTCGCATTTATATAACTGAATACCCCAACACTTGCAAAGCTATAGTCTCTTCCTGTGCTTTGGCTTCTTGGTCATCTTGCCATGCAAACATGAGTACTTTAGTGTGGTGACAGCAATCTGACAGGGTCATTATTATCCTACAGGCCCAGGGAGAGTTGGATATAGACTGGAGATATATTATTTCTTATTCCCTCAAGAACAGCAAACATGTTTTTAAAGGCAGTGAAGATTTGCATTAATTTATGGTTCTCTTTCTTCTGTGCACATGCCCTGGGTCAGGCTGCATGTGAGAAAACAAGGTTTGCAACCCCTTTCAAGTTTCCACTGGTGTTAAGCTAATGTTTATTTTTAGTAAACTGTATTTCAAATTGTTCTTTTAAGAATCCTTTTGCAAAGCCTAGCACAACAATTTCAATATGTTTTCTCCTTCTGAGCTTTTTAAAAACAAATATAAAGGATCAGTGTAACTAGTTATGCTGTATTTCACTGATAATTTTCAAAAGTATGGGTCCAGCTCAAGAAATGGTAAGGATTACAAGCATTTATCTCAGCTGATTTTTTTTCTCCCTGTGCTGCTACTAACTACCCAGCTTTGGAAAGGCTGTGGGGATACTCCTTCAGGGACAGGCCTTTTCTGCTGCCCTGTGGGAGTGTCCCCTGTCCCCACATCCACACATGGTTTCCTTTTCTTCCTTCTCAAAATCCTTCCCTTTAAGTGCTTATCCAGTAAGGCCACCTGCCAGATGAAGGACTGTCAGCCTCTTTTGAAAAGGAATAATCCTGAAACACTCTTCTCCATTCATAGTGTGGTTGTCCTGCATGCTTGTTTCACTTTCATGTGCCTGCAGCACAGGTACCTCTGTCCCTACCCCGGACTTCTCCTTCTCCCCAGGCAGACAAGGATATGTCATTTCCATTTGCTATTGTATGTCAGTCTTCGGGGTCTGTTTTGAAGTCTTGTTTTCTGTTTCTTTCAATTCTGAATGATACTTATTTCACATGCTGTAAGAAATTTATCTTTAATACCTTGCAGTCAGTTTCCAATCTGAAATGATTTTTTGCAGTATTCTCATAAGTGCCTATTGAGGTATTTTCAACTGGTAAAAATGTATTTAAAAAAATAAATTCAGACACTTCTTGCAGCATTTAAGAAATTCCAAGCCTTTAGGATTATGCCTAATGTTTGCAGACAGAGCATGAACACTTCTGGTGAAAACCCCTAACAGACTTTGAGCTGCATTATCCTAAGCTGAGAACTCCCAGTGTTGCCTTGTGTGTAGTGTGTTGTATACAGGATGTTGTTCAGGCCTTGAGATCCAGGAGACAAGGGACATCTAATGCACAGGGAAGAAGGAGCGTGCCACCTTTTGGGAAATACCCTGCTTTGCCAAACAGCTCCACAAAGGATGCACTTAGGAGTAGGACACTGAAGGCAGAGTGGTTCAGTGGCATTATGGTGTGGTTCATGTTAGCATCTCCTTCACCTTGGCTCACTTAAAGGTGTTAGGAGACCCAGTCCATGGCCTTGTGGCTCAGGGGAGCAAGTGGTACTTCACCACTTTTGCTATGCTTTTGGCAGGGCTTATGGTATTATGGGGAGGTTGTGTTCAGGGTTCAAACCCACTGCTGGGTGAAATAGCTCAGGCAGCATCTATAACCAGGCATGAATGGAGAAATGAAGTCAAACCTAAGGAGTGAGCAGCTGCTGTTCTTTGTGATCCCCAATGTGGAAGCTGGAAAGCTGTACAGGGTTCCACAGTGCACCTCTGAGTTTGCAGCCCTTTAACACAGAGGCTGTTTTCAGATAGGCATGGTCTTGCTCTTTCGACTTTTGCCACAAGATAGCAGTTTCAAAGGGGAGATAGTAGAGAACACACCTAGTTTCCAAAAATCTAGTGATACTGGAAGGGACTCAACCTCCTGTTCTTTGGGGCATGAGACAGTCTTTAATTAAACAGGTTTTAGGCAGGACGCTGAGAAGATTCTGTCTGTGGGCCTGCTGCAGATCGTATTGGCTTCTGCCCACCCAGTCTAGTCTGTGGGGAAAGCCAGGGTGCACCACCCCAGGTCAGCAGTGACCTTTCCAAAGGGAAAAGGTCAGGCTCATGTGAGCCTGCATCCTGACCTTCCCCTGCCAAGCTCCCCTT
>VYZR01061260.1:102419-119419 GCA_013400675.1 Oxylabes madagascariensis
CAAGCTCCCCTTTCGTGCAGTCTGTTCCACCCAAAGGTTTCCCTGCGTGACCTGCCTGCTCAGGTTAACCTCTGCTTTTCCTCAGTACTCTGCACCTTATTTTTCCTTCTCCAAGTATGAGGAACAGGATAAGGACGTTGACATATTCCACATCACTTTTAGCATCAAAAACTCCCAGTTGCTTGATCTCTCCCATAAAGCATTAATGAAAGTGTTCAAGGGTAACAACCCTGCTGTATGACCTACCTGCTCTGTTCTGAAGGAACAGTGCTGTTGCTGAAAATGGGAGGAAAAACACCCAGCAAGGAGATGAGAAGGCCAGAGTGACAGCTGCTGAAGTCAAATCATAATGTTCTTATCAGAAGCCAGCATTTTAAGTTCTGCTCATACTTAATCACACTCTGCCTGAGGATGTGCTGTTACAGCTTTGTGTAGCTACAAGCTAAGATTACCCCAAAGGCTGGAAGGAAGAGGGTCTGGACTTTTTATTGCAAAACCAAGTGTTGTATTAGAGGTGTGAGCATTATTTTATAGTAGCTGTAGAAAGACATAGCAGTGGGTAGTTAATTGGTGTGAAGAATATAGATAATTAGTTTTATAATTTGCATGTTTGAAGAGTACTGTTTAGTCATGCATCTCTATAGCACAAACTGGCACATTCTTAAGATCATGTTTGCTTTTGTAGCGTCCTTCAGTCTGTCACAAAATAGTCCTGTATTCTGTTGGTACTCTGTTTCCAAATTTAGGAATATTTCCTCCCAAACATATGTGCATGATGTAGTGTGTATGGACACAACAAAGAAAAGGAAGCAGATGAGTTGTGTTCAGTAGAGTGGATGTTTTGTGCTGGAACTGCTGCAAGGCTCCCCATTGAAAAGAAACGCGCCTGTCCATTTGTCCAGGAACAAAGCTGCTGTCATGACTGTACTGATCCTGTGTCAAGTCCTTCTGTAGAGTCTTGAGTAGAGAAAGACATAATCTCCTCCATCCTTCACAGCCTTTCTCCCTCTTACCTTTCCTCATTGTAATGATAGTGTGCTGGTCAATGCCTTCATGACATGTGGGGTCTCAGTTGAGGTTCTTATCTGTGGAGGAGAGAGGAGACTGGATGGGATTTGGTGGACAGATCCAGGTGGGTTACTGCTGAGTGGTGCTTGAGTATAAATTAGCAGTGTGTGTGCCTGAGCTGGCACATGGCATGGGTGGATAGGGCATCCAGAGTCACATGTAGGCAAAGATCAATGGAGTTGCTGTTGCAAAGGAGGTGTGAGAGAAATGGTCAGGTTGAGTAAGAGTCCTCTGGAAGTGGAAGATTGTTCCCCAGGAGTGACAGCTTTGATATAGCAACTTCACAAAGGCTTCGCTCCAGTTTTAAAACCAATTCTTGTGTTTTCTCCTGGTCTGTGGCCTCAAGATGGCCTGTGATTTCAGTGCTAAGGTGTAGTCCTAATGTCATGCTCTGTACTGTCAGATTGTCCAGACAGGAACCTTCAGTATCCTTGCAGTCTTTTATTGCTGATGCAATAAAAAATTGATGCTCTAAAATCCCTCAGTGGTTTACAGTTTAAGGATTTGGCTAACTTTGTTTTTGTTTTATCTATACACTCTATCTGAAGTACCTCTGCTTTTCTCGTTTTTGGTGCATTGAAAGTTTCCATATTACTCACAGTAGATTTGAACCCCCTTTTTCCCATTCTGCTTTCAGATTCCATTGGTGGGTCATTGTCAACTTCCTCCCACCGATGCCACCACAAGCAGAAGCACTGTCTCCCCATCCCACAGTGTGGAACTCTATCCATCAGCCCTCTGCTTTTCCATCCTCACACGAAGGGATCCCAGATCATCATGGACACAACACAGAAGCTAGTGAAGCGCCAGGCTAGCTTCTGCAATGCCATTACCTTCAGCAACAGGCCCATTGTTATTTATGAACAAATCAGGCTTAAGGTGAGTAAATTATACCTTCCCTTTTTGCCATGGGAGCTGCTGGGAGTGAATGCTGGGGTGTACCAGGCTTTGGTGCTTGCAGCAGACCTTTAGCCCTTCCTTGAAAAGCACAGTAGTCTGATCTTGGCCTTAAAGATCTGCAAACTTCAGTGGTACTTCTGCTTTTGTCACTGTTGTTCTTCAAGACTGCTGTAGAAACTGAGAACAAAAGGGAAATCCACCTTCCAAAAATACTTACATTGATGTTAGACAACTACAAGAGATTAAATTGAGATCGCTTGGAAAGCCAGGAGATAAGAGGTCAAAAAGGACCTAGAAATGAAGGTTCTTGCTCACATGCTTGGCAGGAAAAACAAAAGACTTTGGAGGAAATGATGAAAGGAGCAGTCAGTGTGATCACTGTTGCTAAGAAAAGGACCTTTCTGGCAGTCTGCTGACTGCTTTGTTGAATCAGTCACCTGATAGCATTAAGATCAGAGGAGAGAACATTGCAGGGATCACATTTTTCTCACTGGCACAGGCTGATTTCACTTCCTTTGTGTCTGTGGTAGCCTGGAGGATGGAGTTTGTACCCCTGGTACCATGCCATGCTGCAGCTGGCGTGGGAAATCCAGCTCCTCTAAAACAACATGTTTCCATGAATACCTGGAGCTGCTTTCTGATGAAAAAACTCTTCCATGTCCTTAGAAACTGAAGCACTTTTCAGATTATCAGCACCTAAAGGAGCTTGAAACCCTTGAAACTTCATTCACAGATAGTTTCCAATCTTTATGCCCTCTAAGTTTATGGGACTGCGTTTTTCTGTTCATAGCCGATTTCACGCCTTTATTGGCACAAAATAGGTTATTTTCTTTGGCACTTTAGTTCATGGCACACATGAATGATCTGACTGCAAATCCTTCATTTGTGCAGAAGGAGTTTTCCAGAAGGTTTGTCAGCATATAGATACCCAGTTTGATTGATGTTGCTGTTGCCCATTTCTAGAGGTCCTGGAGTGCTGAGTCCTACAGCAGCATATCAGCCTTCCCTCCCTCTTCCCTCACAGCCAGCAAAGGAGCAAGCAATGAGGGACAGACATGCCTCCTTTTGGAAATATATGGAGATTTCAGTAATTTCAGGCTCAGGCCCAGAAATAGAAAATCCCCACTACAGGTTTGTTATGCTTCCTATGGAGCTCTTACTGCTTCTATCCAGGCTGGAAGCCCAGCAGGAGTCTCTCACATTGCCTAATGAGATTTTTCCTATGTTGGCCAGCAGTTTGGACAAGCAACTGTGACAAATAATCTGGGAGGAGATGAAAGCAGCTTTTCACTTTTGAAGACACCATCAAAGATTTTGAGTGGGTTTAGTGGTTTAGGCAAAGGTTCTGGGTTATTTCTTCCTCATTCTGAAACAAGGTAGCTATCTCTGGAAATTCACACTTGTTTACCTGTGTATTTGGGGATTTTAGCTTGCATAACATATGTGAAGGATATGCATGCAAATCTGCACAAGAGATTCATGAGCAGAGCTCCTGCTGACTCCAATGGGAAGGTCTCATGGGAGTAATCAACAAGCTTTAGCAGAACTTGTGCTCTAGGGAGGGATGAAATGTGAAAACATCCTTGTTTTTGTATGATACATCCATCCTGTAACTGCCTTGGCTATTGTTTGTGCTTGTGGAAAACAGCATCTTAGGCCTTCCTACCAGCCACAGACTAACCATGAGCCCAGTCATTCAGGTCCTATAAAGTCTAAACTCCCTCTGGAAAATTGAGGAAAGAAGTAAGGAGATTTCATTCTGTTTATTAGCTATTGTATCTCAGGTTTTATTCTGACATTATTTTGCAGCTCTGGGAATATGGGAATATGGCTGTCAAGCAGCCTCAGAGACAAATGCTCAAGTTTGGTTTTTTCCATGTAATTTGGGGCATGCTAGGAAGTACAGTTCTCAAAAATGGCATGAGGCAGTAAAGATCAAGAGCCTGGATCTGTGAAAGCAGCAATGGTTTAACAGTTTGGATGTTGATTCTGTATTTTCCTCCTCTTCTGGTACCCGGTGGACCTCCCAAGCTTTTCTGCTAGCAGAGGCTGCTGAAAAGAGAATTTGGTCCATCATTAACTGTTGCCTTTTTTAGCAAAACTGTGTACCCTTTGTCCAGCTCTGTCTAATTCTTGGCAGGCTTTATACTTGATTTTAATTTGGATATTAGTTTGCCTGTGGTCAGACTGTATTGAGAACTGTTTATAGGTGCTGATTAATACATGGAACATGTGCAGCCCCAATTACCATATGAATATTTACTTCACGCTGCCTCTGATTGCTGTGAAGTATTGGCAAGAGACTGAATTGTACAAATGACAATGAGGCCATATTTATCTTAGACCCGAAAGCTTTTAGGGCTTGCAGTAAATTTGCTGCAAAAAATAACCCAGGCTTCTTTTTGGAGTGTCTGTATTATGTTTCCCTGTTTTGTCATGTGCACACCCTGTTAACCCCACTTCTACTGGGGACATGTGTGATGCCATCCCACCCTGCCCAGGTGTATAAAATAGCAAATTTGCTTCAGTCCTTTTTAGTGTCATCCCAGTGTCCACCCCACAAGCAGGAGCTTCCCATGGGTCCTGGGACTGAGGTCAGTGCTCAAGTATTTCATGTAAACAGTTTAGGTGCCTGGGTGGACTGAGTAGGGATAAAGAGCAGCACTCTCTTGAATGAAAAATTGTCTGTTGATAAATATTTTTTTGAGCTCTGAGTTATTTTCTCCAATATTTTACTTCTAAAACAGAAATCTCTAGGCTTTGAACAATGTCTTTGTGACCCCAAGGGCACATGTTCCAGATTTGTCTTGGAGAGGAATATGTAAAAGAAAAACACAGTATTTACAAATTTGATTAGTAGAGTATTCAGAACTCCAGAGAAAATGTCTTGTAGAATTCCTTGGTGAAAATTCTGTGCTTCCAAGCTGGGACATGTAGGGCTGCTGCCAGGCTTCTGAGAGCAAAGTCTTGCAGTCCTGGACACTTCAGTCTCTGTCATTGCCATTCATCTGACCCATTAGTGCTTTGGCAGAGCATGAAATTACAGAAAAGCAACAAGTTTTGTGTGACATCTGGTAGGTGGTACCCTACCCAGGTTTCTGCTCTTGTCCTGTGGCCAGCAGTGGAATTGCTTGAGGCTGCTGAGGCATTGATGGAAGATAACTATCTCAAGTGCTCTTGTGTTTGCTGCAGGTTCAAAGTGTGAACAGATACAGAGATTGTGTGTCAACAGGCATGCAGGAACTGTCTTGGCCCCACATCAAGGTTGGCTCCAGCATCCTTAAATCTTTCATGTCATAGTCTGGATGCTGACTGGCTGAACCCTTTTGCGAGGAACAATTTCTAGCGGGTTCATACTCAAACAATAGGATGAGAGGAAAAACTTCACCAAGGACATAATCTGAGGACCATACTAACTCTGGAAGACTCCTTGCTTCCATGGGAAAAAAAGAGACTTTTTAACTGGGTTGTTATTTCAATGTGCATATGTTTAGGACCTGCTGCCTGCTTCCCACAGATCCCCTACTGGCCAGGGCTCAGTTCTTGTGAGTAGAATCTGATGACTCTGGAGGTATCTGTGATCCTTTGTCCTGCTGTCTGTCAGGTGCAGAAGGATGGGTACAACACATGAACCATTCCAAAAACCATAGCAGATGTTCCTGACCCCAGACACACTGAGTAATTGCATACTGACAAGTTAGGGTGTAGTTATGCACAACCTATTTTGCAAAACACCATTCACAGCTGAAATAAGTAGGTTTTCCCAATCATAAGAGAATGTCTATTGTTGCTTCAAAATTTGTATTTAACAAAGTCAAATACTCTATATTGTACTTTCCCACACACTAGTTCTCTGCTGCAAGGCTGTGATTTCAGTATGTCATCCAATATGACAAGTTAAACAAGGGAAAGACTGTCTTTTACTTACCTGAGAAACCCAGAAAACCCTGTGGTGGTAGCTGTGATTCTGGAGCTTTTCTCTCAGGTCACGAGAGACGCCATCATCTGAGCAACATGTGGGAAGAGCTCTGCTGAGGTAAAAGGTCTTGTTGCCATTTCTGGCACATTTTGTGAGAGGGTTATTCTTAGGCCAAAAGGATTTACCCTACAAATAGAAATGAATCATCATCCAGCTGTAATTAAATTTCACCTATCCACATCAATTTAATTTGATTTATTTGGTTTTAAATATGGGCATTGTATCCTAAGTGTGCAGTAGCATTTCTGTGTGCAGCTGAAAAAGCTACAGCAGTGTTTGGTGGGTAAAATGTTTCCTAAGTCTGGTGGAGCTGTTGCATGCTGGCCACCAGTGTTCGATGCATCAAGCCTGTAGTGTGTAAGTTGATGTTCAAGTGCCCAACGCTGTCATTGCTGCTGTTGCCTTTGCAGATCACTAAAAAGCAGTGCTGCTGGAGCGGGGCTCTCCGACTCGGCTTTACTTCCAAGGATCCGTCGCGGATTAACCCTGACACTCTGCCAAAGTACGCGTGCCCTGACTTGGTTTCCCAAAGCGGGTTTTGGGCCAAGGCTCTGCCGGAAGAGTTTGCGAACGAGGGAAACATCATAGCCTTCTGGGTGGACAAGAAGGGACGGGTTTTCTACCGGGTGAATGACTCGGCTGCCATGCTCTTCTTCAGCGGCGTGAGGACGGCAGAGCCCCTCTGGGCCTTGATCGATGTCTACGGGCTCACCCGCGGAGTGCAGCTCTTGGGTGAGTACCTGGGCCCAAGCACAGAGGTGATGCTAAGCCACCCCTGACAAAGGGCCAGCCTGACACTGCCTGCCCCCTCTTTGTGCTGGGACAAGTACAGGGAAACAGCTGTTGTTCCTCCCCAGAGCATCTCAGGACCTCAGCCTGGATTAGTGGGTGTTTGAAACCTAGCATGTAAATATAGCATCAGTGGGAGGTGGGAAACAGCTGCTACAATATAGCACTAGAAGCCATCTCTAAATAAGTGGATTTCTGCTCAGAGGTGTATCTCTATCAGAGAATAGTCTGGAGTGTGTCATATACCTCGTAAGACTTTATGTCATCTTGTCTTTTTCCTGTGCCAAAGTGGGGAAGTGCATTTTATGTGCTATGGTTAAACCTTTCCTGGATGGCACTGTTATGATTTATGATTTTATATTTTATGTTATGATGTTATGATTTTCTGTCAGGTTTAATGGACAGATTTGAAACATGGCTGTCTTCCAAATTACCTGAGAGAATCTGTGGCTGGTTTTTCCAGGATATTGCTTTCACAGAGGAGTTTGATTTGTCCTCTGGAGCCTGAAGATTGGATATACAGCTGGGGTTAGAGGATGAGGAATGCTGAGTGCCTGTGTCTTCTACCATCCTCAGGTGACATGAAAGATAGTTTGGCATTCATGAGGACTCGGTCCAAGATGTGCAGGCTGTCAAGGTTTGGGCTATTTGAATTTATACATCTTAGAAGAACTGAAAATGAATCTCTGAGGACTGAAGGGCAGCAAGGTTGCTGGTGGACCAGGAGTGTGAGCACACAGCGTTAGAGTTGGCTTTGCATTGTCACTGGGAGGCAAACTGCAGCACTTCTCCGTGTAATAGTAGTTTCATGGGTCTTCTTTTCACCATGGAAAATGTTAGATGGTACCTTCAGGAGCTGAAGATGAGATGAACTGAGGCTGAGAGAGATTCTGGCTTTTTCCTGCCATGCAGCCTGTTAATCTCTGTTAAAGTGACAGCTTCATGCTGCATATCAAAAACTTCAATTAAACTTCTTTCTGACCGTTTTGCCTCCTTTCTGCATTCTGTCCTGTATTAAAAAATACGTTGCTGTATTAAAAAATATTGCTATTGCTATTAAGCACCCATAGCAATCAACACAGCAAGGAAGAGGGACGTACGTTCAGGAGATGAAGAAATGAGACTGACCTTGTTGCAAAAACTCGTGGCCCAAGATTGCACAAGGCAGAGGAGTTGAATTTCTCAGCAGCTTTTTCTTTTTTTAGGTGCAGAAAGATTTATCTTTTGTTGTGAATCAGCTTGAATCAGAGCCACTAGGCAACTGTTCATAGGCCAAGGTGGTGATATTTGAGTTGGGATGGAGAATTTGGGCAAATGTCATGCCAAAGGTTCAGTTAGGAAGAGCTTACAAATGACTCCAAGTCCTACGTGTGTTCTTGGGAGATTTGGCTTCTCAAGACTACTCTGCCTGATTAATGAGGGTCCATAACTCTGGATTATGTGTTGCCTTTCAAAACACCCAAGAAATCATTTCCTGTCATCTGCCCCTGCATTGTCCTAGCATCTTCCACATCCCCTTTCACAAGGCAAATGTGACTTCTGCCAGCCAATGACTTACCTCTAGTCCGAGAGACTCCCAACTCTTTGGTGGGTTTGAAGTCCCTGAATGAAGCAAGCAGCTTCTGAGTTTACACAGTTGTCGTGGAGCTCAGAAATGTATTTATAGCTTGTTCCAGCAGCCTTCAGCAGGCTTTAAGCCTGAAACTGTGCTGAAACGGCTTCCACCCGAGTCCTCTCCATCTCCATTCATTATTAAGCAGCACTAAAAGTCAGAGAAAGGAAATCATCAGCTGTGTTGTCCCTGGATCCTATAGACATTCCTGTTACTATGCTCTGCATGTCTGCTCTAGTGTAGCAGACCACACATATAGCACAGGACAATTTGCCAAAAATTCCCGGGACTTGACAAATGAATTTCATAGCTTAGCTACAAACATATGGTCGAATTCAGCCTGGTATGGCATGCAGGGCATCTGATGGAGGCTGGGGATGCTGGAGCAGTATGTTGAGCAGAAGAGCCTAGCATTTCAGATTCCAGTTCAGTGATTTATTACCCCCTAACTCCAAACATGTTCCTTGTTCTTAAGTCTCACTATTTTCTCAATGCTTGTAAGGTTACAGGGTCAAACTGCACCTCTTGCACAGTCTCCATTTGCTTTTATGTGTAAGAATCCGACCAAAAACTTTACCATTTCTGGTGTCTTTCTGTTTATTGCAGAATTACTCCCTCCCCACTCCCAGTAATGTAACTTCACTTCCAAAATGAGACTTGCCAAAGGAAAGACCTGCAGCAGTAAGTCTTGTGTCACTGCAAGATCCCAGCTCTGCAGGGACATGGACAGTGTGCATTTATGTTCCCAGAAGTGACAACATCCAAAATTGCACATTTTTTTTGCTTATCTGCATTACACTGACCAATCACTTCCAGCCCAAATAAGGAACTCAGTAAAACAGGGTAATGACTAAAGCTAGTGACACTGCTTCTGTCTTACAGATCTAAAAAAGAAAGACTTGAATGAAGGGAGGCCCAAAGCCTGTGAGACTTGCCAGAGCAAGAAGTGTCACCTGCCATCAGCCTTGTTACCCAGCTCAGTCCTGCCTCTCTCTCTAGCTACATCACAGGCATTGCACAACATTCTGACATCACTAAAAACCAGCTGGTTTGTACCTTAATTTGTCATTTCCTTCTGCTTATGGCTTTACCCACAGCATCAGCTTTATTGACAATTGCCCATGTGTCAGTACTGCTGTCACTACACAGGTGTGTGTGGCTGTCACAGATGTTCCTGGGTCTGACTGTCCTTGCTGTGTGTTCAAAGGCAGAGCCCTTAAAGCAGCTTCTTTGCCAGCTGGATTTTGAAATGAACCAGATGAAAAAGGCTTGCACGGTCCACTGCTTCGCAGCCAAGGGGAGCTGGAACTGAGCTGGGACCATGGTTTGCCTGCCACTGCTGGGGTGATTCAAAAGGAGAGGCTGGTTTAAATCCACCTTGAGGTGGCTTCAGCGATGAGGTTCACAGTGCTGACTCTCACAGTTGAGAGGCTGCTCCTTGCTGTCCTCTACCAACATTAAAGAGATGAAAAGGCTTAAATTCACCCAGGAATCTCCTGGGAATCTCTGATCTCCTCTGACCACAGGGTCTCAGCTGGTTTTCTGCCACAACGTAAGGGCCTGCGTAGAGGAGTCTGTGGCAATGGAGTGCATGCATGTTCTGTGTTTTAGGGCATGAGTTTCAGTGTAGGTGCAGGCTTACATGACCTGTAAACATGCCCTTATACAGTGACTCTCCTGCTGACATGCTCAACTTGCAGGCAGGATGGTTTACAGCTCTGCTTTCCTTTTTGGGCAGCTAGTTTTGCACAAGTGCACTTTTACATTCCAGGGTAATTTAAAGTAATATTTACTAAAAATGTGGCTTGTCCTTATGTTATCACTTCAACATACACACATGCTCATTCACACTTTTAAAAAGAGTCCGAGAAAAATGGAATATAAGCAATCTGCTGCCTTGCTGCTATAATAAAGCATCAAAAAAAGAAAAGGAAAGGCCCAGCTGTTTAAATTCTGGAGTCTTCAGAGCCATGGAGGAAGGATGGCAGCTCATGGGAACCAATTTGTTGTCTTATGCTAACCTGCTTCTTTCAAGCACTGGGCTTGAGCCTGGCATGTTCATTTTCCATGGATTCACTGCAGGACAGCAAGATTGGCAACTTTCCTCAGTCACGTGTGCATGATGAGTGTTCTCAGCATTTTCCTTTACCTTTGGCGGCGGATTACAGTTTTGCCTCTTCTATATGGTGCCTTTTTGAAAATCACAATATTTTTTTTTAATTTTTGAAAATCACTCTGTTTTTTGGGCAGTGACATTGCAGCACAGCATTGCAGAGTGGTTAAGATGGGAAGGGCCCTATGAAGATCATCTAGTCCTACTATCTAGTGTCTTTTCTTCCAAAGCACAATGCAGGTGCTCTGAAAGTACAGAAAAATGAGGCTGCAAAACAGTTACGATTACAGCATACCTCACCGTTCATCCTGTGTTTCCAGTGGGGTAATGTGAGGTACAGTCTGCTCATTTTCCTTGGTCCCATTCTTTGCTGGTAGGATCAGAAATCACACCTCTTTACTGTTTATTACTCTGTTCACACTCTTCTCTCATCCATCAATATTTTCATTCATGCAGTATTTCAGAGTATTCTTGGTCTTTTACCAGCACAGGCTTTGAAAATCAAGGATAATTTTATTTAGATTGGCACACTGAGAGGCATCTGTTAAAAGCTAAGTCTCACCACATCTTGTAAATATAAAATATGTGAAAAAGCAGTAAGGCCTTGCAAGATTGGAAAATTTTAAAAGCATGTGTATTGAATGTGCATATTAGATTTACCTGAAGTAGAAACATATATAGTATAAATACATATTTCAGTCATAAATATATGTACAGATCCTAGGAGAATTAAATGGAAGTTCTGTAAATTGTATTAGATATTTAAGAAATCTCTTCTTTCACTAGATCCTCTTCCTAGCTTCTTATTGTTTTATGTTTGCAAAGTATCTAAGTCAAAATGTGAACTGATCCTGGATGGAAATATACCCATCTTACCCCCTCAAGCTTGTGTCTCTTTGATGAGGAAGTTGTACATTTTGTAGGGAAAGAAAGAAATGTTTTTCTTTCTTCATGCCTGTCAGTTCTTACGTAGTTTGAATCTCTAGCTCCCGGCCACCTTTAGAAGAAACATTAAATAAGCCTCAAACGAGGTAGATTTATGGGCAAATTTCAGGTGTTAATGGTATAAGACTGATGATAAATCTAATTTATTGCATGCATCTGCAGTTTTACTGTGGGGTTATTACTATTTTATTTTCCAAGTGCAAAGCTTATTTTCCATTGCCCACGGGAATCCATTTTGTTACTATTCTGACACGTGCAAATAAGCAGAGTGATGTACTAGGAGTGCTCTGCACTAAACAAAATTGGATAATCAGATATGACTGCAGTGTATTTTTATAGGGTATTGTTGAAAGTGGAAGCTATAAACAATTAATCCTTTTTGTGGAAGTCTGTGACTATCTGATGGAAAAGCATAATAAGTGCTTAAACAGAGTCCTACTTAATGAAGGCAAGATACACAAGACCTGCAACCAGTCAGTTGCAGTCCTTGTTTTTCCCCATCTCCTAAGGGGAGAGAGAATTTAAATTGCTCATAAAGTTTTATTGTCTGTAGCTGTTGTCTCTATGGCAGCTGCAGGAAGCTCTCTAACACAGCTGAAAATGTGAAAACAGTTTAATAAATAGCTCATCTCTTGCCATTTTAATTAATTCCTACTTTGCCTTAGCACCTCTGGAGGGAAATGTTTTTCCAGATGCAATAGGCACCCAAAAGTCAGCCCACGGACCCAGGCAGCGTCTTGTGCTTGAGGGTTTGTCTGTCCTCCAGCTCTGCCCGCCTAGGTTGTGATGATGAGGCTGCTGGGCACAGCACTTTCCAGCAAGCCAGAGCTCCTCTTGGCCATGTGAATGCACTGGGGTTTTATTTCTTCTCTTTGTGTTTGACAGTGGAGACTTTGTGCCCATGGGCTGGGGAAGGCAGCGTGCGCCTGCCCTCACGGTCGGCACGGGGCTTTGGGGCTGAGCAGCAAATGGCAAACACCAAATCAGTCAGAACAGGCAGATGCCAAGGGAAATAAGGTGTGTGAGGGGGATCAGCGTTTCAGGCTTCACCGGGTCTGGATGAGGTGTTGAATTACGAAGTTGCACAGAGCTCTGCAGGTCACTGGTATTTCCTCAGCATTGCGTGTCAGATAACCTCAGGTGTTGCTTTCACCTGAAAGCACCTTTGCCTTAGCAAGAGCTCTTGGAGTGGAAGACATTGCCACAGGTGCACAGAAAAGACAGAATCTGACACATAATGTGCTATAGGGCACTTTATATCCACAAAATGTCCGCATCAGCATCAGGAGAGCCTGCATGGGTACCTGGGTAGGACTAAATTTAGAAGGGATTAGTCTGGCTTTTATTGCCCAGACTGAGAAAAATGGAGGCTGCTACAGGACAAAACGACCAGTGGAAAAATACCTTCTGTGCTATAAAGTTTCTTTAGTTCTCGTAAGCAGAAATATTGTTCCTAACACAGGCAAGAAGGGCCGCTTTACCCATAAAAACCCAAGGAAATATGAAAACTCTGACAACTGTAAGTGGTGTTTATGTTATGGGTATGTTGTAGTTCAGATGCTGACACTGCAAAGATAGGCCCCTGTGTTAAAAAAAAGTGAAGTCTTTACATTAAATATCTGTTGTGCTGATTGATTTGGCTGTTGCTCTAAGGAGGTAAATGTTGCTGGTTTACACTAAGAAGCTTATCTTGCCTTTGCTATGTCTTGGAAGTGTGGAAAGTAGAGTCTGGAAACAGTGGTTCCAATTAAAAAGCTCTTGACTTTCTTTTACTTCTACTAAAAGTATAAGCTACTTGAATAATTGTATGTATACTGAATTTATTACACAGCTATAGTTAGTTACAGACATTTCTAGCACGGACAGGGCCTTAGAGAATAATAATCCACCACTAATGGAGCATTGTATTCTTTTGAGAGACATTTCAAAGAATTCCTTATATTAGCAAAGATTTTAGCTTTCTGATTTAAACCATTGGGATATCTATGCTGCCTTTTTTTTTTTTAATGCACTTTATTAGCTGATAGTTATTGCCACATATAATTGCATTTTACTTAGTTTGTCCAATATAGTTTCTTTTTAAAAATCTGTAAGTAATAAGTGTCTTTAAAAAAAAAAGGGGAGAGAGAATATGCCAGGAAAGGAAATTAATCTTTGCAGCTTTCTTAATACCTTTCTCAATTCAGCCAAACAAACTGTTCAAACCTTAGGCTGTGTTGCTGAAAGCTAATTCCTCTTCATTCATAAAGCTATAGCTTGACAAAAAGAGTGCATTTGGAACTGGGCTAAGTTTTGGATGTGAATTGAGTGATCTGGTAAAAGTAAACTTATTGTGCTAATCTTGCAGTTCCAGCTATTGCAGCTGTTCCAGCTGTGGAGGCCCTTTCGCCTAAGCCGGTATGACAGATGACAGCTAAACACTGCTAGTATGATAAAACTAAACACTGTCTCTGTGCAGTATGTCTCTGCTGGCCTGAGATAGCACTTTGTCATTTCAATGTCTAATTGGCCTCACAGCTGCTGAATATGCAATTTACCGTACAGAGGATGTGAATTTGTTATCCCTGTAGGTGTCTGGGTTATTAAAAATGTTTGACACTTTTAATAAAATAAAATTGGGTTTTCCATCCATATCAGCAGCAGAGCTAAAAATGGGGTTGCTCTGTAGTCCAGTCTCCTCCTTTTTTTTTTTCTTTTTCCCAAGCTGCATAAGCAGAACTGTTGTTGTTGAGCTCAGCATAGAAGTCCTTACCTATAGCCCAACTTTGCTCTCAGTTTTGCCAGCCTAAACTTGTAGTTACTTGCACAGTCACTATGAGTTTACACTGTGAGCAGAGTCTAGCCCTGGGTTTTTGCTCACTCATCCCTCCTTTTTGGCCGAATACTGAGCAGCAGAAGCTCCTCCAGACCTTGTCTGGCTTATCCTGAAGAAAACAAAACATGTTGACTGTGCTGATTTTTGAAGCTGTGCTGATTCAAGCCAGAACTACTCCTTCACAGAATCATAGAATGGTTTGGGTTTGAAGGGACCTTAAAGATCACCTAATTCCAATCCCACTGGCATGGGTGGGATGCTGTTCACTAGTTCATCTTTAGTCACGCTGAGCTATTACTTCTTTTCTAAAGGTTTTACACTTGTGTTGAATCCACTCCCAGTTTTGGTGCAGATGTTACATCAGCTTTGCTTGTGGTGCAGCTGATCCTGCAAGGTGCTGTGCTCAGTGAGAGCCTGGACTCCTCTCTCCTACTCAGACATTTAGGAAAATCTTGATCTTGCGTTCTTTTATGATGCTCTCTTATTGTATTTTCATAAATATTTTTTTTCTGACAATAATTTTTACATGTTTCATCTCTGTTGTGGCTTTTGGTGAAAATATCATACCTTATACTGACATGCACTAGGTAAGTACTTCTTCCTGTTTTCTTGAAAATTATAGCAGGGTAGTGTTGGCAGAACTTTGTGAAATTTATACAAAGCATTCCATGTTTATTGGCTAGAACAGAATGTCCAATTGCAAGTTTTGATTCTCAGACATTAGCATCATTTTGATGTTAAAGATGTTTACAAAAATTTTTTTTTAAATTCCATTCCATCTGCTCATATTAGATTTAGAAATTAAAATTATTTGGCATTGGTAAATTTTGGTCTGTAGCTAGGGATGAAAGATTGATAAAACAGATTGCTAGCCACTGACTATGCATTTAAGAAGATGAAAATCTCTTGTGATGCATCTGGCTACCAGTGTGACTGTTCACAGACGATTAATTCTCTTCAGGAAAAAAAAAAAAAGTTTAATTGCTCTATCTTTTTAAGATGATAAAGACCACTCCAGGGAAAAAGCCTTTCAAATCCAATAATCCTATTCCCGTGCTGGTGCTGTGCCAATAAATACTGCAACACTTGCAAGGAAAGATCTGAAGCTTCTAAAATCTTTGATGCAGAGTGTTCCCTCTTTGCCTGGCCAAGGCCAGAGGACCCCAGTACCTCTGAGCCCCATAGGTGTTCACTTGAACCAGGAGACTGGTGACAATTTGTTCAATATGTTTCTGAAGGCAAATGCATTTCCTGCTCATTCTGCAGTGGTGTTTCCCTTGGTGATTTTCGTTGCTCTCTCTGGTGTTTGTAGGCAGCAGCCATCACTCTCCTGAGCCCTTCCCAGACATCAGCTATCTGCTCTGTTATCCCAGCATGGCTTGTGTGAAAGCATCTTTTTGACAAAAACACTGGGCCTCTTGGTTTCTGCCCGTTTGTAGCCCTGTCTGTTCTAGATAGATCTGATTCAATGTTTCCATACACTGGAATGTGTATGCTCATGTCAGAGGTGAGCCTTGACTCTGCCTGCATTTGACAAAATGCATTTTTATTGCTTTATTCCTGACACGGTAGAGTCTTAGGATCTTGTCTATAACACCCCTTGGCCAGGTGGATGGAAATTGGCCTTATGATGGAGATCAAAGCTAGAAATAGTTAGAAAGAAAACTGAACTAATGAGAATTTCACTGTGGAGCTTCAGGGATCCATAGTTTTAACTCAGCCTAATAGCGCACTCAAGAGAAATACATAAATGATTTGGTTTTGAGCCATAATCACTATTATGACTATTTTTATGATAATTTCTAGTGCTTCAGTTTTGAGTGTGATACCTAAAAGATCATTGCTCCTTAAAAAAAACCCCAAAAACCAGACAAGATACGAAAAGTCAAAGTAACAATCTGAAGGTGAGGCAGAGGGTGCTTTATGTTGGCAGGCTGAGGGATGGAAGCTGGTGGAGGGAAAATTCAATGGGAAGTAGAACACTATATTTTTAAAGGTGTGTAGTTTCCAGCTGGGCAATTGGAACTCATACACAGGTGCTCAGAAAAGAAGACTGCATAGGCTGCAGGGCCCAAATTCAACAGGATGGTGAATTCTCTACCCACCTCCATGTCTGTCTAGTTATATGGTATGCCAGAAATCAGGTATATGCTTGAATAAGTATGTTAATTCACATTCCTAAAGATAGCCATGTGCTTAAGCGCTTTGCTGGATCCTTTTCTTTGCCATCTGCTTATTACTGGGTTCTGTGCAGGGCTTGCTAGGTTAAAACCTGTGGTCTGTGGTTAATCAGTAATCGATGGTTATGCAGGGATTAGCCTCTGTGCTTAATGGTTTTTCTGGGCAGCAAAGACTCTTTTAGAAGGAGGTGGAGGAGGAAGAGAGAGAAGAACGTGAGCAGGAGGGGCTGAATGCACTGTTGAAGTTGGAGGGGAAGTAGAAAAGTTGCCTCCAGCCAGTGCTTGATTTTCTTGGAAAATGTGTCTGGTTTCTGTGCAGGAAGGTTTTAAGAAAGGGTCCAGATGCCTGAGGTAGGGAAGCAGGAAAATGTAAACATGGAAACAGGGTGAACTGCTGTCTGAAAGCAGTGGAAAGACAGGTTTGGCAAAGAGAGATCAGGTTATATTGATAGGGAAGGCAGGGACAACCCAGTGACCAAGATACCATCCTTCTCTTGCCTAGTTTCTTCACTGACACCAGTGGCTCATTTTGTCTTTGTGTTGGCAATCTGTAAGCCATAGGCTTTGGTGTCCTTTTTTTTTTTTTTTTTTTTTTTTTT
>VYZR01061262.1:12955-29028 GCA_013400675.1 Oxylabes madagascariensis
GCCCGAAGCGCCGCGCGGGCCCGGGGCCCGCCTGGTGCGTGCGAGCAGGCCCGGGCGGCGCGGGAGGAGTCGCGCCGCGGCCTGGCCCCTGCTCCGGGCGGCTCTCCGGGAGCCCCGGCCCTCGGCACGCTCCGCGTTCTGCGAGGTGGCTCCTGTGCGGCCCGTCTGGGATGGGAGAACAGCAGGTGCCTGTGTTGAACTTACCCTACTTTCGCTGCCTCTTAATTTTCTTGTTTCTCTCGCTATCACCCATCTCCCCGCTCCCGGAAATAATTATTTAGTCGTGTTAAGGAGAGGTAGAATACTTACAGTACGGTCTCACTTTTTCTGTCTGAAAGTAGTTTTATATAGGATTAGAACAGGAAATGCAGTCTATAAACATCTTGGAGACTCATAGGCATTGTTTAAAACACAGAAAATCAACTTACTAATATGAAATCACTTTTTAGAGTAAGGTAATGTCGAATATATAACTGGCAAGCAATAGTTGAGTGATCTGTAATATTATGGTCCTAAATTATATAAAAATCCTATCTGTTGTACTTCTGTCACATCTTTGAGTTTGAAGTTATTGTGAAAGAGCTGATTCAGTCTGTGTTTCTTCATATAATACTAATTTCTGATTCCCTTTTGTAGACATGCCCTTGATGGAGTTATTTTTTAACTATTAACTCATTAGTAGCAAGTAAACAAGTAGGCAGACTTTGTCCAGATCAAACTTCTTCCTCCCACATCACCTCCCCCCTGTTTGTGGGGACACTGTCCAGCACTCATATTTACCTATGAACTCTTCTTCTCTAAGCTGTATTTTAAAAAAGTATTGTTTTTCCTGTATGTCTAATTTGGAAAGACTGGTTTCTAACCCATTATTTTTTATATGAAAATAGTCATGTTTGCTGTGTTTTTAGGCAAGGAGGTGAATTTGACTGTTTGTTAAACACAAAGTAAAAAGCAAGCACGTATGTCAAAAATATCTTAACATTTTAAAGGGACTTTTTTGGTGTTCAGCTTGCATGTTCAATTATGGCATTGGGCCAGCAAACAATGTTTTTTTCCTTATATGTATGTGAATTATTTAAATTATTCACGGGATTTTTTGGAAAACTACGAAGTAATATTTTTTCCAAAAAGTCCCCAAATAACCCAACAAACCCCTAACTCTTGAAAATGAAAGTGATTCTTAAGTTGTCTTTTTTTACCCTTTGACATAAAAAGCCTATTTTCCTTATGTTTGAATGCTATTTTAAAAGATGAAGAATTCATAAAAGGTTTCCAGAGATTCTGAAGTTCTGTAATTGTACATATCAGGTTTTATTTTATGGATTTCTATTTAAAATGTGAAATTCATTATCTTTCTGTATTTGAATATTTTCATGAGGAGGTAATCTATCTCTGGTAAAGCTGAACACTTTATAATAAAGTGATGTTAAAGGAGGGGGATGTGCAAGACATGACTTTCTCTTAGCTTTAGCTAAGAGATTAAGCATGATTTTTCTAGGTTTGATTTTGAGTTATCCTCAAAACTGAACAAAGTCATTACTATTTGCTTGCTTATAAAGCAAGAAAAAAACCCCATTTGCTGATAAGATATGTGAAAATTTCCTTAATTTCAGCCCAAACATATGCTATACATTTTAGAGAGGACCAAATATAGAAAGTTCAACGACAAGATTGTGATGATGATAACTTCTTTTACTTTTTCTTGGCAGGTGAAAACTACAAAAGCCCGAGGCTGACTGAAGAGAGAAATTAATTGTGCTGAAGTTAGTCTGGCTTCAACAATTAAAGGACACTTTTGGTACTTTTTAATTGAAGTGGAGGCGGCTTTTTTTTTTTATAAAAAACCATGGCAGATGTGGATCCAGACACGTTGCTGGAATGGCTGCAGATGGGGCAGGGGGATGAAAGGGATATGCAGCTAATAGCACTGGAACAACTCTGCATGCTGCTTCTGATGTCAGACAACGTGGATCGCTGTTTTGAAACGTAAGTACTTTTGGCTTTTGTTTATGGAATGTTATTTTCCCCTTTCTGCAGCCAAGTGTAATATTTAACATTCCTAGAAACTTTCAGCCTCAAAAATGTTTTTACAGACTGAACTTCAGTTTAGATCACTGAAATCAAGTGTTTCTGTTAATGTCACGTGAAGTACCCTTGTCTGATTAAAAATGTAGTGTTGTTTGGGTGATACACAGTGCCTGTTCTGACACAGGAGCTGATCTTAATACAACTCTTAATACATTTCTTTAAATTAAATGATGTGGATATGTGTGTGTGTGAGGGGGGGTTGGTTTGGTTTTTTTGGTTGCTTTGGGGGTTTTTTTGTGTGTGTGTAAGGTTTTTTTTGGTAGAGAAAAGCTTTTTAATGATCATAATTTTTAATGATTATAATGATTGCCTAGATACATTTAAGCATCCATACTCTCACAGTACTTTCACCAAGGGATATAGTAGCTTTTTTTGAGTTCTGTAAGTCCAAGCATAAATCACAAAAAAGAACCACTGTTCACACAAATATTTTGCCCCTTCTTTGGAGCATGTTGCTATTCATGCCACCTTCCTTCTCAACTACATTTGTACAAATCATATAGCACAGTCCCTGCACTCAATCCTTTTATATTGCTCACAGCACAAAATGCTGCTATAATCACTTCTGTTACTTGAGTGTTGCTGTGCTTGTTACACTACTTCCTGTGAGAGCCCAACACTAGTCTGGAAGAGGTAGCAAAACTATGAGCAATCACAACTTTTACTTTTTTAGTTGGTTTCTTCAGTTCTGATTTTCATGCTCTTGCCTCTCTTCCTTTCCATGTTTTTTTTCATTGCTCTCACTTTCTTTTCATAATAAAATATGGCTAGTGTTTTTCAGATACATCCTGCTTTTTAGGAGTATGGATTCAGAAGTATTTCGAGAAGGTAGCCGTCTGTTACACTGTTTAGTTTTGTAGCTCTGAAGGAAACAGTTTTCGGACTTACCTCTTAGAAGCTGTTCTGGTGATTCCATTTATTACGGGAATTGTAAAATTCATGCATCTCTAAAATTTGGATTTGTAGTAGTTGCAGAGCATTGAGTACAATTTTGCCCAGTGCTTTAGAATGTGAAGCTGCCTGTTCTTTGACTTGTTGAGCTTACAGGTAGAATTTTGACTTGAAGAGCCCTACTGTAGCAAGAACCATTTGACTTCCCTGTCTATCCTCATACTACTGATACTGGGGGAGCCTCAGAATTCACCATTGTAGAAAAAAACCTTGGTAGTTAAGAATGAATTTTTCTGATGAATTTGGGTGAACTGCCTTGCTTCAGGATGTTCTGTTCTGTACTGGTGTAGAATTAGGCATAAGCATTTTTAAGGTTATCTTCTGGGCATTTGAGAGTCAGAAATGAAACGTCAACTTCAAAAAATACCAGTTATGGGTTTTATGCATGTTATTTAGAGCAGACATTAATTTCAATATAAATTAATTAAATAGTCCAAGTGCTTTTTTAAAATAAAGTGTATATAATGAATGCTCTGTTGAAACCACTGTTGTGGTTTTAAAATTATTTATGTTTGAAAGAAGAAACATTTAAAATGCCATTTGACATTTTAATTTTTCTTTTGAGTGTTGGTATAATTCAATTTTACTGATCTTCTAAGTTCTCTGTTTCTTTTGCTCTTGTAAGTTTTCCTCAAAAAGAAGAGAATGAAATGTAAATAGGAGAAGAAGTTACCAAAGTTCTCTGCCTGTTGAAGTGATTTTGCAATAATGTTGAAACTGCTACTTTTTATTGGCTCTGCGAATATACTGAAGTATATGATCTGGTACCATGGTATTTGGTGAGCTGACCTGGTAGCTCATTACCTTCTTCCCATTTATCACCCACCCTTTTTATTCCTCCCAACCATGCTCTTGTTCCTGCCACTGTCAGGGCTTACTGGACTCTTAATTCTCTGCAAGTGCAAGCTGCTCTTTGAACCTGCTGAAGAAGGTTGTTAGTTTTCTGCTGTTACAGTGAGTTACAGCATATAAAGAGGTGTCTTAGGAGCACTGGAGGTGGAACTGCATCACTGGAAATATGGGAGAAGCAGAGAAAGGTATATGAGAACTTCTCAGTGATTGTCTCACGTGCTTAGGGGTGCCTCCCTTTCAAGGTGACTATTTATTTTGGAACTCTGTAGGAAACAGATGATATCTTGAGAAGTATTCTTAAAATTTTTCCAAATGATAGTTCAAATAGCCAAAATTGTCATGTGCTGAGAGGGTATAACTAAAATAATAATGGTTAATATTTTATAGTTCCTTTTCAGTTTGTTTTTTAAAGGCATTACTGTTTGCTGAAATAGGAGGTTTACTGTGTGACAGAAAGGCTGCTAAACCCCCATTTTCCAGGAACTAATTTTGAAAATATTTTCAGTGCATGCCTGATCTAGAATATGGATGTATTTTTCTGTTGGTAAGAAAACCAGCCCCTAGACTTGACAAATTTTTTTTCTTCTACTAAGTAAGAACAGCATTTCCAAGTTTTTGGATGTTGTGCGCATGTTATTTGAAGATCTTGAAATTGTTTATTGCTATTAGTTGTATGTTGACAAAACTTTAAAGAAAATTTTTTGTCTGTGAAACTCAACAACTTCGAGATGGACTTTTATAACAGTCAGTTTCTTGGAGAATGAAATGGAATGTTTTTCACAGCTTAGTTAGAGTAACTTTAAATATTAAGTTATTAGTCCACTTTTACACAAGCAATTTTTCTTTTGTGATGTAAGCTAAGAAAAAGCCCGTCATTTTAGTGAAGTACATCTGGTGATTAAAAGCTGCATATGGTGAGGACTGGCAAAGCTGTGAAACAAGACCACATTAAAAATATTGACATAAATGCTATGCACCATCTCTAAACCCACAACACAGTTTCCATACTGCATTCTTAAGGAGTTAAGGGCAGTACACAATCTTACTTAGCAAAGAAAGTGCCAAGTTGAATGGAAAAAAAAAGTATTGAAATGTTGGATTCAGAATCTTGCATTTCATTTTTGCAGTGAAGTAACAGGGTTACTTTGCAGACATGTTCTGAAGGAAATAACATAGCTAATGATAAAGATAATGATTTGCTTTTGTACAAGAGTAATGTATATTGAAACTAGTGTTTCAGGTCAGCTCCAAACTGGAAGCGGGCACACGTGCAGAGTGGTGTATTTCATAATGTTCTTGCAGAGTTCTAGCAACATCACAGCAGATTTTGGGGTATGCAGCTGATTAACAGATAGTGCTGCCAAATAATTGATGTTTCTTTACTTCTTCCCAGATTTACGTACTACATCCAATTAAATTATTTTGGAAGTTACTCATATGTTAACGTTGCAAAAATCAGTGGCACATTCATCTCCTGGTGATAATGAGTCACAGACACTGCTAGTCACTTGGCATGAAGAATGGCTAACATTTCACCAACAGCAAAAGCCACTTGCTTGAGCTACAGAAACTTAAGGACTGAGAAGAAATGGTTTTGTTAAGTAGTTGAGTTGGAGTAAAACAGCAAAACTGTTGTGATTGTATGTGCTAGTCCCAAATTGTAGTTAAACTGTGCGCCATTAAATCCATTTGAACAGGAATTTAAAGAATGCATTTAAAAAAATTTATTTTTTTTTTTTGTCTTTTAAATTACCTTTAACAGTTTAACTGTATGTAGAAGCTCTTAGTTGCAATCTCACCTCATTAATGTAACCCTTTTCTGCATAGGTGTTTCAATTTATTCTTTTTTCACCTCGTGTGATTGTTTCACCTTTTTTGGTGAAATAAAATAAGAACTCGTCTTAAGACATCGGGCTTTCTATTNAAGGACTATTGATGTGAGCTAGTGAGACTGTTAGGGTAATGTGGAACAGTTTAGCTTTACCTCCACGTGCTTAAAATTACATTCTCCTGTCTTTATCAGGATTGTAAAACTCCAGTAAATCAAAGTTAGATATATATAGGAAAACAATTTTTCCTTTAGAGATAGGGATAAGAATCCAAAGTGCTGGTTTTCAGGAATATATTTACAATCTGGGCTGCCTTTAAAAGCTTCTTTGTAATTCAGACAGTAAAGTGCCCTTTAATAGGTCTGACAATTGTGGAAAAACTAACAGGCTGAGAGAATAGCTCTGTTGGTATCAAGGTGGTTTCACGTTTTGTGTCCTACAGATTTGCTCGTTCTGTTATTTTAAGGAAAAAATAAAGTCAGATCATTACTGCACTTCTGTGCTGGAGTGCAGCAGTGAGTAAATTAGAAAAAGTATTGCTGTCAACAATAGACTGCAGTTTTCATTCTTTTAAACCATACAAAGTTCTTAGTGAATTGTTGGTTTGCTCTAATGCAGACATCTCTCCCAGATGAAATTTTGTAACTGCTATAGTGATGAGTCTCATGTGATTCCTACTAAGCTTTTTTTCTTTTAATGAAGGCAGAGGATATGGCAGCAGTGAAATACCAGCACTGGAGTAATTTACTCTGTGACCTCCAATATGGTGGGATCTTCAGCATCCTATAGAGGGGTTTTCTAGGTGGAAGTAGGAGTGTGCTCTGTATTTTTCAGGGAGCAATCTTGTTACAATGTAATGTTTAGAATTACCTGATATATAGGGCTGTTTTGCTGTTGTTGCTTTTGTTTTTTTCTCTTTTTCAGTTATAAGAATTTTAAAATGCTAATGTCTTTCTGGGTGCTCTTTGTAAAATGGGAATTGTGACCTCATTATCACTGGTATTATGGAGATTAATTAACCTTGTCTAGTTATTTTGAGAACATCAAAGGTTGCAAAGGTCAGAAGGGAAGATTAAGTCTTAATTGACATCCTCTCTTCTGTCCTGGTCCTTATATTTGATATGGTTATTACTGGATTGAGCACCTTGTTTGATACAAGCATAATGTGTAGTTAGTGCTTCTGAGATGGCATCCTACCTAATTTCACCCTCTCTTTTGCTATTAAATCTGCTGCCTAAGTTGTCTTTGTTGTTGAAATTTGTTTGCTCTTTCCCATAAGAATTGGCCAGTCTGAGGAATTCTGTAGACAGCAGTCAATTCACCTTTTCCTATTTAGATTAAAAGCCAGTAGTGTTTTTACTGTGAATATACCTGCGCACAAAGATTTCATCAGCTCTTGATCTTCCTCCCCTTCTCTAGTTCTTCAGTTTACAAGTTCTTCAGAAATACTTTCCTGTGTTGCCTTTATCCATGCTGTTTACAGTAGTGCCTTTGACTTACTGTTAACAGTTAAACATGCCAAGTTGAGTTAGTTGTTTCCAAAACTTTGTACAGTAAATGTAGTTTTAATTATTTGTCTTCAGAGTTGCTTTCAGGGACATGAGTGCTTGCTGCTTAGGTATGGCTTGATGTATTACCTAGACTAAGATTTGTAACTTGACATCTGTGTGTGTCAAAACACATTTTGTTTAAATGAGCCCGTGCCTCTGGGTATTCCAGGCAACTCATCACATTGTCACTATTTACGAGTCTGGTATTTAATTTTTTTTTTCTAGTAGTATCATCAAGTATCCTTTGTTTTGTTCAGAATTTTGTGTGTGAGATAAAACTGAAGTGATTCTTGCGAGTACTGTGCAAAAGATTGGTGCAGAATGTTGAGGCATCAGGTTAATGACCTTTTGAAAGTGTCAGCTCCTAACAGATTGGATGAGACCAATAAAAGATGTTACAGGAATTTCAAATTGTGGGCTTCCTTTCTTTCATGACTACTGGTCAAGTAATTTTTAATACTGGCCTCTTAAGAAGAGGTATAGATAGCACAGATGTTAAGTAGATTGCTAATAGGGAAGTGGAAGTTTTCTTGTATAAATCAGTTCTTTTTTTGAGCACCTGGAAATCCAGTAGAAGCTAGTGGGGAGATGTGCATATTTAGGCACACATACAAAATCATACTTTTTGTTCAAATTGCTTATTTCCTCTTGAAATATTGACAGATGTAATATGTACTCAAAGGATTATCTATTTGCACAATTGAGGTTGCTACTAGTGGAAATCATTGGCAGAAAGACCTGTAGTTTCACATTCTTTAATTTATTCAGCTATTGTGGACTAAGTGTCTGTAAAATGTTTACAAAATGCTGGAGATTGGAGAACAAACATGTGGAATTATTACCCTGAGGTATGGCATAACTTTTATAAGATGCTGAAAAATGCAAAAGGCATTTTTCCTTTAAAATCCTTTATAAATTCAGGAATAAAGCAAATGGTGATTTATTTAGAAATACAGAAATTACCTATCCTGTGGAAGCTGTTTCTTCATATGGATTTTTTTTATTTTTCATTTTACACAACTGGTATTTATTGAATGTGTAGTTGAATACTAAATGTCCAATACTAATTGTCTTCCTGCCTAATAATGAACTCCCAGAATAAGGTTCAGCTCTGTAATTTGTTTAGCTAAAAGAAGTTTGAAAGTGTTTTTAAATGTCAAGTTCAAATTCTAAATTTATTTATTTTAATTTCTAATAAACCGGGGTTTCTACTGGAATGAATACAGGGTGGAATTGTTAATTCTCTAGCTTAATTTTATTGGCCTGGGCAGTGATTGCAATTAAGCGTAGAGATTCAGAATTGTGCAAATTTTAATGTTTTGTAATTCTGGTAAAAGTTCCTAAATTGCCAGTTAGTTTTTCATTGCTTTTTCCTTGAACCTTTAAAATACAGTATGGTGTGTCTAAAGTCTTACACATGAGTGATGTAACAGTGTTATGTGAAAGCAGTGCAAAATGTGTTTTGGTAATGAATCCAGAAGAATACATACAGGCAGTGCAGGTGTGTGGGTTCCCTTGTGGATGGTCTGGATTACTCTGCTGCTGGTTTTGGTTCATATGTGGAAACAGGGCAGTCTTCCAGCAAAAGAAACAATGAGGGAAAGTCTGAGATCTCTTCCCATAGAAAGAACTACAGAAAGGAAAAACAATCATTAATCAAAAATGAGTTGAAACTTCTTTTGCTTTAAGAAAAATCAGGTCTGCAGGATGTTTTTAAAAGTGTCAAAGTTGTGTGATGTGTTGTTGTAAATGTTTATCTAGTATATTTTTCCTCAAAAACTGTTACTAATGAGAGTTAACTTCAGTATTTCAGTTTTTATTTAAAATTATTATATATTAAGTAGTGTATACACGTATAATTCCTTATTTTCCCACTTTTAACTGGTCTCAGCAGATGGTATGCGTTAAAGATCCAGCTATTGCTGGCCGGCAGCTGAGCTTGGTTTTCTGCCACAAGTCACATGTCTCGGCCCAGGCAGCTCCGCTGAAGGCTTTGTCACATGCCAGGGGCTCCGCCTCGAGTGAATCCAGCGTTTACTTTGGAATTGAGTAACACACCCTAATGCTAGCAGTAGTTGTTAACTGTTTTGAGGATGAACTTCTTTAAGTTTTTTTTTTTTCTTCTTTAAGATTTTTTTTTAAGCATGGCGGTAGTGTAGTCTTCACTATCATCATTTCTGTTTTAGCTAAGGATTTTAAGTGGACTAAAATATTAAATGTAATTACAGAAATGAGTTTACAGTGCCTATTTTTACTTCCTTGGTATCTTTTTACATTGGCAAGCTGTAAAATCAGCTGAGTCACTTCATTAGAGTTGAAGGGATTAGCACTGGCAGGAGCTTACTGCTGTAGCTATTTAAAAATTTTGTGTCCCTATGGATATTTCTGTTCCTAAAGAGAGTGTGTGTGTGTAAAGGTTCAGAAGTGTGCCAGCATATGGAGTTATGCTGATTATAGTGTTGTAAATTCTGTAGTAATATAATTATACTGACAAATTTTCTTAGCCTTTCTTGACATCGAGATGATTATAATATTTAGAAAATGTTTTTAGATTTTTTTTGCAGTGAAAGAATGCATATTAAAGAATTTGTGCATTATGCTCTTTACAATTTAATAACTCATTTTAATACTGAAAGTATGAATGTATTTATTTAAATGTAAATTATACAGAATCAGCACTTTTTAATGTGGTTTACTTCTTGATGTCAGTACAGGAAACAGAATGCTCTAGTACCCTAATCTTAATAGATCATAATATAGATGGAAAATATTTATAAGGAGTATTACCTCTTTTGGACAAACCTATCTTTAAGCAAGATCTTTGAAACATGGTGGGTGGAAAACTTGGAAGATAGTAACTAACAGCAGCTCTTCATCTGGACCTGCAGGAATGAAGTTGGGTGGACACAGAGAGCTGCAAGACTTAAAGTAATTAGCAAGAGCTCTAGAGTGGGTTGTAGAGTAACCTCATTAACTTGAAGTCGTTCTTTTACTAAGGAGTAACACAGAGTGACCTCATTAATTCACTAAGTAGTCCCTAATCACTCTTCTAAAGTACACATTCTAAGTACTTTAGGAAATGCCCAATGTGATATTAATACAGCTCCCTAGAAATAAAAATCTAAAAAGATTTTCCTTTCATTTTCATGTTTGTTTGAAGAAGGGCCTAAATAGAAACCTGAATTTCAGAGTTACCTATTTGCCATTATATTCTGATTTGAATAAACACTATTAAAGAATAGCCTTTTCTGTATTAAAGAAAACTACCACTATCTTTTTGCTTGTTTCACTGCAAATAGGTTATTGTGAACAGTGGTTCCTCTCCTACAACTTTAGGAATTTTTCTGTCATAGTTTCTTTTTTTTCTGAGAAAAATTATTTTTAGTTAATATATGGTGTAGATAAAAGCAACATGTGAACCTGGTTTTGATACTGGTATGATTTAGAAATTATGCACTTAGCTTTTTTTTTTCCTTTGGTGGGTGTTGATGCTTGCAGTAACTGCAGGTTTATGGGTGTATTTTTCTCTTGGAAATCAAAAGCATCATTTGTCAGTAGATAGAAGCGCAGTAGAAGCTGATCATTGGTTGCTATCCTGTCACATCAGTTCATTCAGTGCTCTAGCTCTGACCTCAGTTTCCCTTCTGTCCCAGGAAGTTTTCACAGTCTTGTGTTTCCCATGTAGGCTGTTTTCTAATGGTGAGTCCACTGTTCAGCCTTTGTCTGTGTTATGGACACTCCTGGAATGCTTTGTTTTACTACCTGTCAGAATACATTTTAGTTCTGAGCATAGCCTTAGTTGGAGCAGCAATAAGGTCTTTATTACTAAAGGGTCCTAATCTTCCTCAGCCAATATTTGAAGCAGTTTTAGGTCCTTTTGATCCATTTTGGTCTGCCTAAGAAAGCCAGTAAGGACTTACCTTGGAATTGTGGTGTAATAGTGATGCATACATAACATGATTTGTCTGATTCACTCTTTGGTTCCTGCTGGTGTTGACTGCATTTACCTACTTGATGCTTCTTTGAAAAGAGGGGCTGGTCCTGGGAAGGTGCTGTGCTTGGCCTGTTTGCTAGAGTTGCTTCTAGGTAAGAGTGGATTTCTCCTCCCTCTGCTGCTTTTACTTATACTTTAGTGCCTTTACTTGGGATTGTATTGAGGGAAGACTCAAGGGCTACTCTGGAAACCCCTTTTCACAATTTTGAGGCATAAAGACCATCCACTGAATAAGGATGACACTTTGGTCAAATGCCTGCACAGAGAAATCCCCAGCGGAACTGTCTGAACAGAAGGGAGAGGTTACTTTGGACATTTGCTATATGGCTCTGATGGTGTTGCGCCCTATCTCTCATTGTGGGGCTGGCGTTCCCACGAACCCCTGTTAGTTCTTTCTCTGGCACTGCTCACACAGGCATATTCTTCTCCCTGAGACTATGTAGAGCTGATGCTCATCGTTTCAACCACAGGAGACCTATGTCATTGCTTACTGCAGATTTGGGGATTAAAGGGTGATCGCTGTAAAGCTGCTCTGTGTCCTTTTGTTTGTATGCAGTTATTGATAGAAAAGTTAGCTACAGCATAAAGACTGAAGTCCTTCAAAATGACAGCTAGGCAATTTTATGCTGTAGTTGTTCAGCCACCTGTTTGAGAAGGTCATGGCTGGAGCACCAGGGGTGTGTTCATATATCCTTCTTGCCTGCTATCACAGGCTGAACCATTGAGCTAGACTGTGTGTGAATGACAGAATGGGTACTTCAGGTCTCTTGTTTTCAGAAACTTTATACACCGGTAAGGCCTGAGGGAACTTCAACAAGCCAAAAGAATCTGAATTTATCTGTATGGTCTATGTGTGCTTATGAGTGTAATCTGTATATCTCTGGATGTGTCTGGAGAGGAAACTCCACAACTTTTCTGTTTGTAATTGCCAAGTCACTCTCCATGACGACATGAAAAGTCAGTTGATTCCCAGATGACTGGAAAAAGGGAAATATGGAACCTATCCATAAAGGGTAGAAAGGAGGACCCTGGGAACAACTACCCTGTCAGTCTCATGTCTGTGCCTGAGAAGGTCATGGAACAGCTCCTCCTAGAAGCTGTGCTAAGGCACATGGAAGATGGGGAGGTGATTTGAGAAAGCCAGTATGGCTTCACCCAAGGCATGTCTTGCCTGACCAACCCTGTGGCCTTCTATGATGGGGTGACTCTGTCAGTGGACAGGGGAAGGGCTATAGATGTCATTTATCTGGACTTCTGTAAAGCCTATGACAGGCTTCCTCCTAACATCATTCTCTGTAAATTGGAGGGAGAAGGATTTGCTGGGTGGACTGTTTGATGGATTAGAAATTAGTTGAATGGTCACATCCAGAGGATAGTNGCCCTCTGCAATGGACAGGAGAGACAGAATTTAATGAAAGGTTCATGGTTGAGATAAGGTGTGGGTGAGAGATCATTCACTTAATACTGTCATAGGAAAACCAAAGCTGAATTTGGGATATTAACCGAATTTATTAGTAACAAAATCAAAGCAGAATAATGAGAAATAAAATTAATCTGAAAAGCATCTTCTCCCCTACCATTTCTTCCTTCTCAGTCTCTACTTCCTCCTCCACCAGTAGTGCAGGGAGATGGGGAATGGGGGTTATGGTCAGTTCATCACTCATTGTTCATGCTGCCGCTCAGGAAGAGGAGTCCTTCCCCTGTTCCAGTGTGGGAATTCCTCCCAGAGGTGACCGTCCTCCAGGAACTTCTTCAGCATGAACCATGGGCAACAGTTCTCCACAAACTGCTGCAATGTGGGTCACTCGTCCATAGGGTGCCATTCTTCAGGCACAGTCTGCTCCAGCATGGGTTTCCCCTGGGTTTGCAGCCTTCTCTTGGGCATCCATTTGCTCCAGTTTGGTTCTCCTCCATGGGCTGCAGGTGCGTCTCTGCATCCCCATGGTCCTCCAAGGGCTGCAGGGGAATCTCAGCTCCAGCACTTCCTGCCCCTTCTCTTTATTAGTGTCTGCAGACCTGTTCCTCTCACATATTCTCACCTCATTCTTTGGCCACAATTACATCTGTGCAATGACCTTTTTTTTCTTAAATATGTTCTCTGTATCACAGAGGTGTTGCCACCATTCCTGTTTCACTCAGCCTTGGTGAGCAGTAAGTCCATCCTGGAGCCACCTGGCATTGGCTCATCAGGACATGGGGAAAGCTTCTGGCAGCTTCTTGCAGAAGCCATCCTTGTAGCTCCCTCTGCTACCAAAACCTGGTCACACAAACCCAATATAGCTGCCCAGAGAAGCTGTGGATGCCCCATCCTTGGAAGCGTTCAAGGCAAGGTTGGGTGGAGCTCTGAGCAACCTGGCCTAGTGAAAGGTGTTCCTGCCCATGGTGGGAGGGTTGTAACTGAATGATCTTTAAGGGCCCTTTCAACCCAGGCCAATCTATGATTCTGTGGTGAAGCCTGGTTTTCTTATGGGACAAGTGGAAATCATTCCTCTACGTCAGAAAACAAATGTACTGAGAGCACGTGGAGATTGTTCTGTACTTACTGATTGAAAAAGTGGTCTCTGATTAGTGTAGCTAGAGGTTCTGGAGGAAAGGTCATTTTAAAAAACCCTCAACCCTGTGCTGGAGAGCTGTGCTTTTATAAGGACAGCATTGCTGATACAGTGCACTGACATTTGTGTGCTGACAAAGAATTCAATATAAATGATATGTTCTTAGTAACTTAGTATTTTACTATGTCTGCTGGATAATTGGCTCATAGGTGTTTTAAGGACAGGAATTTTAATTTTTAAAGTTTTCTATTAAAAAAATATAGCTGAGTTCCTTTTGTGTTGTGTTTCTTTATAAGCTGTTAAATCATGGAAAAAAGAGTTGGTTTTAGATTTGCTAAGCATGGCTTTTAACTTTCTGCAGCTGTGTGGCCATCTAAGAAATATGGTGTACTACTCTTGCCAGTATTAAAATAGACAGTGGAGCTCCCTACGTTCTACTTGATAAATATGTGGGTCGATTTGGTTTGTTTGGGGCTTTTAAAGATTTGTATTTATTGGATTTTTTTTTTCTTGCAATATAGTTTGAACAACATTGTTCATAGCAATGTTTTAGTGGTCTGTCTGGTGTTGCATAAAATTCAATATAAAAGATCTAACACCAAAACCCTTGAATACATTGTCCACTTTAAATTTTATGTACTGAAATGCTTCTTGTATAAGCATATGGTGGTCATCTAATAATGAGGACAAATTTCAGACCTTTTTTCTTTTCCCTCAGTGATTGATGTCTAAAATGCAAAGTTACTCTATAAACCCTTCTTAAAGATGTAGAGTTAAATAACAAATTTCTTAAGAGCAACAGACAGTATAGGCTGGATAGGCCAGTGTAAATTTTATGTATGTGATTCAGCTTTATTGAAGCTTCACTTATTAATTTGTCCTTAAGTATTGTTGAGTAATGTATTTATTTGTCAGGCAGCATTAGTAGCAACTTCATAAAACATGGTAAGATCTTGAAGGAAACTATTAGCATTTTGCTGTCCCAGGATTTGGTGTTTTTGTGAGTCATTGTATGCCCGATGGGATACTGAATGACCTCTGAGTCTTCAGAATGATTCATCAACAAGTACTTCACCTGTCTTCCAGACTAAAAAACATGTTGTTATTCTTTCTTCTTTGGATTTAGAAACGTTTTGGGCCATCTTTTGATTACCAAAACCTTGCTTGAAGGAAAAGTTGCAATATTTGCTTCCTGTAGGTTTAGTCTGGTCTCCTACGTCTAGGGTTGAGGTATCCAGCTATTTTGACTACTGTCACAGCATATATCCCCTTCACTTAATTTCCTACCATTACCTTGGAAGTCTTTTACCACAGTGGTGAGCCATCATAATGCTAAGTTATGCTAAATATGCTGCTAGAAGATAAACTGACTTAAAATATAGCTCCATGTCTTAGAATTTTTGATCCAAATCAGTCTTATCCACAGCTGTTCTAATAATGAAAAGTATTATTTCAGTTTATATTCTGTAATGTCAGAGGAATAGAAGGAGGACCATTGCAGCTTGCTCTTTTTGTTTTGAAGTTCTGGGGATGTCTTCACCATTCATGCATATGGAAATGAGGCTAACAATGAAGAGGAGAGCCAGAGGCTACTGAGACATGGATATGGAGAGAAAATGCAATAGACGCAATCTACGTTAATTAAATAAGTTCTCAGTGTGATTAAGGGGAAAAAATGAGATGGGGTAGGGGAGGATACTGAAATAGGATAAAAAGACAAGGGAAATAACATAGGGAAGAAGGACCACTCAAAATTAAATTGTGTATTAAACCCAAAATCTTCAGTCTTTGTGTATAAAATTTTATGATTAAGTAGCTATTAATCATCATGAACCTTGAAGCTCTGTTAAGAAAACATGCATTCTATTTGGTGATGTGAGGTTAATTCCTAGAAAAAAAATCCCAACAAGGTAATTTTTTCCCCTGCATGACTGTGAAATTTCAAGAGTATCTTTTTCTGCTGGATTCTTAATGCAGCATCTTTTCAGATTACCTATTTGAATTTTCATGTCTGTATGAGAAGTAGCGTTCTAAATGAATGTTCAGAACTAACTATAAACGAGTTGAACAAATGATGTGTGCATGGAAAGCGTTAATGTGGAAGTGTATGAAAGTGCTTAATGTAGAGAAATGTGCACAACATAGTAATGTGTTGTGGTTTTTTCCCTGCAGATGCCCTCCTCGAACTTTTTTGCCAGCACTGTGCAAAATTTTTCTTGATGAAAGTGCTCCAGACAATGTACTGGAAGTAACAGCT
>VYZR01061276.1:15637-25935 GCA_013400675.1 Oxylabes madagascariensis
TTTTTTGCAATTGATTTACCCTGGAATTTTTTAAAGCTCCCAAACAGAGGAGGATGAGTCCTACTAGGCCTGGCCAGTTCCTTGTCTGACAGTGGCCAGGACCTCACTAACCTTTGAAGAAGTTTACAGGACAAATTCTGGATGAGCTTAACACAGTGGTGTCAATTCTGCCCTCCTTTAAAAGCCAGTTACATTGCTACCATTGACTTCACTGATGATGANGTAGAATTCAGTGTCCTGAAACTCAATTGCCCCAATGAGGCCTGATGACTAGAAAACCATAAGTGCCAACAGTGTCTCTGCCAGTAGGTGGTACTGTATTTTTACTTTAGGGTGCATGACGGAGAGTGAAATAGAAGCAATTTAAGACGTGTGTTTGTGTGTTGGATTCTCATGCGCAGATGAGGCTGGAATCACAAAGCAGTGCAAGTGCTCTCAGGCCCAGAGCACAGCACCACACAGTGTACTCAAACACTTGCCAAAGCCTTTCACCATCATCCTCCAGGTCCAGACCCTAGTTTTTGCATGACTACTCTGCACAGGGACTAGCACTTCTGAAATGTCCACACTGTGTCTGGCCACACCTGGGAGTTTTTTCTGTGCCCTGAGATGAACCTGCAGTAAGACCATCCTTATGCCTTCCAGGTTCTGTGGGTGTCTCTCCCCTGAGATGTCTCTTCTGCTCCCAGCCTGAAACCTGCCAGGAACAGAGAGACTGGCTTACCAGAAAACTCTCCAGAAAATACTAGATCTTAATTCAATGGTATAATTGGGATAAAGAATAATTGTAGTGACCCTACAGGAGTTCCAGAAGCTCTGTACAGCCAGTACTTCTGTTTAACATAATTTTATTTCAAGTTAAAATAACATAGGAAATCTTGGTTGGTTGTGCCAAATAATGACACTAAAACGTTTGCACATACAAAGGTGATTCAACTGGTATTAATTCTGCTTAAACAAAAATCGTCAATATATGACATTGCCACCAATAAGAGTGGTAGAAAATGCACTGTAGATAAAAAAGGTTTAGTAAATCTAGCCTTGCATGTTATTCACTCTTTGTAGTATAGAAGGAGTTAAGGTGGCACTATCTGGGCATTTATAAGGGAACATGTATACAATTAATCGTTATACAGCAAGTACAGCAATCTAATAATTTTGAACTTCAGTCTAGAGGCCTTTTTTTTTTCTCAGCTGAAATTAATTTCTTCATGTATAGCTCCTGCAGGTTTGCGCTAAATCCCCATGTAGTGGGGTAGATGGAGTTCCCATGGTCAGAGCTTCATTCACAAATCTACTTCAGTAATTTTTGTGTGGCTACATGCCAGGACAGGTAATAAATTTGTCTGTAGCTTCTGTATTGAACAGAACTCATGTTTGGACACTGTCATGTAGCAGCGACTGCTGGCAGAGTAATGCAGAACAGGGAAGCTGAGCAATGGTAACAGGATTTAAAAACATCACAGGCAATTTTCCTAAATAAAAATAAAAGAGATCTTGCTTCATGTCTGCACCTGAACTAGCTGCACAGTGAACATGCTTTCTAATTGTGGTGAAGCTTGTTGTCGTCATCCTCAGTATTTAAAATAATATAATTAAATACTGCATAAGGAACTCAATGCATATGCACATAAGAAAAGAAAAATCCTCAACAAGATTAAAGAATTTATAACAAAGCCAAGGAGACAGAAAAATTATGGCAATTAAGTCATTAATGACTAACACAGAGGTAAAGATGGTGTTTATTAAGGTACAAAAATGAGGTTTCCAATGGCTGTTTTGTTATAAATGTAAAAGATTAAAATTGGCTAAATAGTCAGTGCTTCCATTTTTATCAAAGATCAACAATTAAAGTCAGTGTTTGCTGGCTTTAAGGAAAGTTTCATGAAACCTTTCGTACATTATATAATTAATGAAGTTATGCAACTACATAAGTAGCAGAATTTTAACATAAATTTTCTCTTGCATTTTCCACACATTTAATGGGGGGAAAATAGTGCAATAACACAGAAGGGCATAGCAGAGTTTCATAAGACACTTATTCCACTTTGGGAGAAATGAAAACTGCCACAAAATTGCTTTGACTGTTAGTGCAAGCATATTTTTACTTCATACACAAAAAGATGATCTGTGCTTAGCTGTATCTGGCACAGCTCCGGGGAATTAAATGGGTATGTGCTGATTTGCTCATGGTCCAGGCATTGCTCTAAATCAGTCATAAGTATAATTTTGAATGATAAACTGGCATCTTTTTCCTCTTTATTTCAGTTGATAAGATTGTATATCAATACTTTATTTTCTTTCCCATTTGACCATTACATGTCATCCAAAATAAAGAAAAATATATCAATATTGATAAATTACTTTTATGTAGTTTATTTCTTCCTGACATTGTCTTGGAGTTCTTCAAAACAAGTTGAGTATGAAAACTGCTAATCATCAGTTTCACACATGAAATATGCCTACTCTCCTGAACTACCTTGGCAGCATTCGCACATGAAATATGCCAACTCTCTTCTGTAATAATATTATAGATTGCAAGTTTTTTGCATCTGTCCAATGACTTGTATTGTTAATGGCAAGTTTTTGTGACTTCATATTTTTTCTCAGAAGAAAAAGGGTTTCATAGTGGTTTTTGCAGTTTATTACAATATAAAAATTTGAGGCATGTAAAGATTTTCAGCCAAGAAACAATAAGTACATAGCATCATTTAAGCTGGAAAATACTCTTAAGATCATTAAGTACAAGTTAACCCTACACTATTTTGTTCACCATTAAACCATACCCATCCACACCACATCTATACATAAATACCTCCGGAGATGGTGAGTCCACCCTTTCCCTCGGTGGCCTGTTCCAATGCTTGACAACCCTTTCATCTGAAGAATTTTTCCTAATAACCAATCTAAGCTTCCCCTTGGCACAACTTGAAGCTGTCTCTTCTTGTCCGGTTGCTTTTGACTTGGGAGAAGAGACCAAGCCTCTCCTAACTACAACCTCCTTTCAGGCAGTTGGAGAGAGGTGTAGGGTTTATCCAGAGCCTCCTTTTCTCCAGGCTAAACACCTCCAGCTCCCTCAGCCACTCCTCATAGGACTTGCACTCCAGACCCTTCACAAGTTCCGTTGCCCTTCTCTGGACTTGCTCCAGCACCTCAATGTCCTTCTTGTAGTGAAGGGCCCAGAACTGAACACAGGATTCACAGTGTGGCCTCATCAGTGCCAGCTTCAGGGGAACAAAATTTTGCGGGCCACACTATTCCTGATACAGGTAGGATACCACTGGTTTCTTAACCACCTGGGCACACTGCTGGTTCATGTTCAGCCAGCTGTCAACAAATGTGTACATCAGATTAAATATTTTATTAATTAATTGAATAAACTTTGATGTCCATGGTCTGCTAAAGAATTTGGCTGGTATGGAGGTCCATCTACAGAAGTGTTAGCTGTATTGTTTCTCAGTACTCTTGCTCTGCGTACTGCACCACAGTGAAGCCGTGAGCAGCAGGTCAGCAAGAGCTGTGCCAGAGGAAGAGGTGGTCTTTTGGCAGCTCACCCTCTCCCACCTTCTCTTCTGCTTCAGCAGGACCTTCAGCAGGACGTGGCTAATTTTACCACTTCCCTTCTCAGCAGATCTGCCAACTGAGTCACTTGCAGGATTGCAGCAAGCTCAAAAAATTGACACATTTTTGCAGAAACAGGGATGTGAACACACAGAGTTGACAGATCTGAGAGGACACGGAACAAAAATAAGAATTTGAAGCAGACTGCAGACATGCATCTGTCCATATATGTGGTTTTATCCTATGGGCATGCTTATGTCATACAAGATCAGAGTTTGCCCACAAACTTTCAGATTGTGCTTTAAAATTTTGATTTAACTGTTTCAAATACTATTTAAAATTATTGCTCTGTTTTTTTTAGCAGTAACCTGCTTTAGAAATGTTAAAGCAGAGAAGTCAAACTTTTTATCATGCAGCCTGCACTGGATCCAGGCCACCTTCCATAGAAGTTGTTATAGTGTAGACATAGTAAAGATAAAGCAGAATGGTAATAAAAATCACAAAAAACTAATGCAATGTTTGTTTTCTCCTAACATACAGAGTGCTGGTTATGCTAAAAAATAAATACAGAAATAAAAAATAAGACTAAGACATTGAAACCGATCTCTTGTTTTAACCACAGGACTGCAGAGTCAAGGCTGTGTAATGTCGCAGTGCAGCTCACTGTGACCCCGAGTCTGGTCTGGCCGGGGGAACGTGGCGAAAATAGAAGGGCAGGAATGATGGAGTGCCCAAAAAATAAAATTTTAATGGTAGTAAAATAACAAACGCAGAGACTGCATAGTTTGAGGAGCAGCATCCAAAGACCTGGGGGCGTGGCTAATTTAACAATATATAGGGTTACCTGAGGGCAAGGGTCCGATCCCAAACGTGGGACAGGGACATGACCTATTATGGAATGATTCTATTAGCATATCGACTCCCACGGTTACGCTCTCTTCACCATAACCTAACCAGGTATCTCCTTTTCAGTATCCCGCTTTCCATGGTCTCAGGTTGAAGTCTCCTGCATAAGCCACTGAGGGTAAACCACCACTCACCTCAGCCAGTTCAGTTGCCACAGTGTAAGGCAAGGAAAACCAAGTTATTTTGCTGATAATGTATTTCAGCAGTATTCCCCAGTGGTAAAACTTCCCCAAACCAGTGATGATTAGTTTCGGTACTGTGCTGCAAAGCCTGGTTACAGCTCTGCATCTCAATCCTGCATGTCCCTGTGGTGCTCTGTGGAGGTGTGTTCGGTTTGCAATATTGGCTGCAGTTAGAGAAATCCTTGTGCATGCTAAAGGTCTGCAGACTGTCCCAGGAAGTTTGCTGGGCAAGATGTAATGTTTTATTAAGCCTTACATATTGTAGATGTATTTCACCTAATCATGTCAAAAACAAGACCTTAGACTTCTAAGTCTGAAGTTGAAACTATTGATTGGGCAATAAAGATAATTATTTCTTATAACAACTTGGAGCCTGTTAAGCCACAGGGAGTCATCTCAGGGTATGCATCACCAGGCACTGCCCTTGTCCTATGACGCTGGCATAGTTTGGCCAGGGGATCCCTCTGCTTGCCCGCAGATCCACCGGCCAAAGCGAGCACTGGGAAATTGTCAGAGACGTGAGTGCTTGCACATCAAGACTGCTCACCTCTTCTCCCAGCTGCGAAGGGGAAGAAAATTAAATTTATAGAAACTCCCAGAAGAGGGAAATGCTGCCAAGGTACTTCAGGAGAGAGTGCTCGTCTTTGGATTCAGTGTTCGGGTGGGGCCACAGAACTCCCCAGGTCTGGGACATGATAAAGATCTAGAAAGCCCATTCGGGGTCACTCCTCGAGCCCTGCGTGCCCTTTGCCCCACAGGACGCGTCCAGAGGGGTGGCGGGGATGCCACCTCCGTCTCCACGGGAGAGCGGGCGCGCCCAGGTGCGCCGGGCGGTGCCCGGGCGGGCGGAGCCCCGCAGCCACGGGGCCCGGAGAGCGCTGCCCGCCCGTCCGTCCTGCCGCGGGTCAGTGTCTGCGCGGAGGGTTCGCGGGGCCGGGGGCGCGGCCGTGCGCGGAGGCGAGGGCGCGGCGTGCGCGGCCGTACCCCTCTGCCCGCGCCGTGCCCGAGCCCCGCACGCGTTCGGCTTTCCTCCGCCCCGGCGCCCCCCGGTTGTTTTCCGAGGAGTGGCGCAGCCGGCGTCGGGGCGGCTCCGGCGCCTCTCCCCCGGCTGCCTCGGGTTAAACATCTTTCCAGCTTTGTCTTGTGCTTTTTGGTGAGTCTCCGCTCCAGGTGTGCCTGGGTAGAGTTCCTTGCTGCTTCTCGGTACACTCACTTTTCGCCCCAGGAACGGCGCCTGGGTAAAGGCGGGCTTGGTATTTCCTGGGTGACCGAGAAAGCCGTTTCAGGTTTCTGCCGGGGGTGAGCTGAGTCGTGAGCTCAATAGAAATGGTTAAATTACTGTCCAATCAAAGCAGTTAGCTTTCGAGATGATTTAGGACCGATATCTTCAGTGGCAGGTTAAGAAACAAGTTTTGGCTGTCAGTAACCAGGGCAAGTCAGCCCTGGACTGCAGAATGATAGCGAGTTAGGCATGCCACAAGCAGTGTGTAGCACCGGGCTGGCTGATACACCCAATTCAGACAGAGAATATTGAGGTGTTGGAAGAAAAAAAAATAGGAAAGAATACGTTTCGAAGTTACAACCAGCAGCTGCCTTAGCTCAGACTGGTTTCCTGTTGCTGCCAACCTTGAGTCAGAGTTGGGAGAGATTACTTCTGCAAGGAGGGGTTCTGCTGACAGGTTCATGTTTGTTGACGTTTGGAAGTAGGAGGTGAAACTAGCTTAGCTACAGAAACTCTCTGCTGAGCAAGCCAGGCAGCCTCAGTGGTTTGTCACCTTCCTCAGCCTTTCCAAGTGATCTCAGACTGTTCACAGGGGTAATAAAATAACAGTAATTCCCCGATCAACCTCCTCTTCCCATCTCTCAGGTGGTTCTTTGATCAGTGCAGTGGCATGCCACTTTTCATACAAGTGGAACAAATGACTTTTTTTTTTTTTTAAACAATGAAAACCTGCTCAGCACAATAAACGGAGATCAAAAGCATTCAAAATTACTCTTCTCAATGACAAATCCAATGTTTCTTTGTGAATGTGGGCAAAGATTGTAATTCAGAAAGGAGAGAAACAACCTGTGGCAGTCACTGGATGACTTAGTACAAATGGTGCGATTAAGTTTTCCTTATTTGATGTTGTAATGTGTGCTAAGGAATGAAAAACTTCAGAACACATAGAAAAAGTAGCAGTAGTGTCATGTGAAGCAAAATAAGCCTGCCGTTCATCTCCAGCTAAATGAAAGTACACCGGTCACAAAAAAGGGGGAAGAAAATTGCTAATTTCTTCACTATAGAAACCCAATGCACTGATAGAAAGCTGCCTTTACTGTTGCAGGTAGCTGAAAGACTATACTTATCAGGAGTGTTTATGTTTTCTTTTAATTAAAGGCAAGGAATGTTACTGCTTCTCACACCATCCTGGTTAAGCATCAGTATAGGTGTTGGGAGCTGAAGGATTTCATTCATCTCTCCATTGTTGTTTTTTTTTTCACAGAATCATAAAATATTTTGGATTCGAAGGGACCTTTGAAGGTTATTTAGACCAACCCCCATGCCATGGGCAGGGGCATTTTTGTCTTCCCCTGGTATGTGTTTACTAAGAGAAAATATATTTATGCTTAAAGGACTTTTCTGTAATTTTGTTTTGTGATTTATTCTTCACTAATTATGTCAAAAGAAGTATATGCAAATTTTTCTTCTTCTAAGACTATGCTAATAGTTTAGGATTTAAAATACTTTCCGGTTCAAATGCTAATTCTGTATATTTACATTACCCAACTGTAATTTCTAGTGACAATAAGAATGTAGAATAGTATCTATCCTATATATTGTGCAATAGTAACTGCATGTTGATCTAAGTTCTCTAATATTTTAATCTTCAGCTGTGGAATATGAACATACCCATGTTGCGGAAACATTTTTATTAAGTCTGATTTAGCAATACAGAGCAACTCCTGTTATATGGAAACACTCTTGGCAAACAAGGAAATGTGTTTGCACAGCCTGCAAATCAAATTATAACTTCCTGTAGTATGTTTGTTGTACAGTATGGACTGAAAAAACAGGGAACAGGTACTCACTCTAGTCCCTTTCTGGTAAAGGGTGCTGTCTCCCAGAGTTAATACCAGCATTGCCAACTGCAAGTATGATATTTTTAAGACCTTATGTATTTTAACTATTCCTTGTTAAACTGTATTAAATGAATTATCCAAATCTGCTTCTTGTTCATTGTTCAGTGAAGTACTTTTGATATATCATTATTATTTCCAGAGCTTACATGTGAACACAGAGGCACATCCTTGTCTACCAAGTCCCCACGTGGCATTTTTTTCAGCTGGGGGAGAGGGAAGAAAAAATGAAAAAAAAGGGAGTGTATTACTGATGCTGCCACTCATCAGGATGACTCATTTATGTGTTACTGTAATTACAGGGAAAACATAGAAAAAAAACCTATTTTTTGCATCCTGTGCTTTATAGGTATCACAGCGGACGGAGCGTTTGTACTTCTGCAAACTGTTTCATATTTTAACATGTCTTCACAATAAGCCTTCTTTTCAAAAAAATGTTGTTCTTAAAAGTATTCCAGTCTAGATTCTGTAATCCACACTGGTTGCCTGATGCTCTCTACTGTGACAAACTGAGACATCAGCCTAGACTGCCTGAACCCTGTTGCAGCTTTGCTGCCTGACCTCTGCTTCCCCTTGCAAAAAGGCAACTCCTTTTGTTCTTGGAAATGCAATACTTCTTCTTCCTTTACAAAGAAATCTAGGCTGATAACAATGATGTCATTCCCACAGACTGTCATCATAGTGATACTGATAATGCTTGGCTGGTTGAGTGGGAAACTTTGGTCTCTGCTCAGGATCACCCAGCTCTCCAGCAGTGTTGCAGGGACAGCAGCGGAACTGTCCCCTGTGACCTGTGATCTACCTCCACCCAGGGCTTATTGAGGTTTGATTAGATTTGCTGTGAGGTGTAATGAAGCCTTCACCTGAAAATTTTGTGACGGGTTAAATAAGACTTGGCTCACAAAGTATTCACTGAACAGTTTTAATAAAATATCTTAGTGCCCATATACAGTGAGAGTTTGCTCCGTTTGATTTTCCTTCCTTTTTTTCCATTTATTTTTCTAATCTCAGCTACCAATGTAAAAACAGAGCCCTAGAATAGCAGCAGGCTTACTTTAACAGGCAAAGTCCAAAATCATGAGTTCAGCTATGTGTTTGTGGTCTCTGCACAACAAAAAAGCGCCCTTTTATCTTGAGGTTTCAGGGTAGCTTTTAAGATTTTGAGTTGAATTTTAAATTGAAGCTAGTATTTTTTTGTTGTTGTTGCATTCCTTGGTATTTCCCTTATTGCTTGTCTGAACCAATGAAGTGCAAAATATGTATGTAAAATAATGTAATCACCTGTGAGCTACAGAGGTGGGTAATGACCCTGGGCAGCATTGTGTACATTGTGTCGGGTTTGTGTGTTATTTGCACAGTCAGAAATTACAGGTGCTCTGCAAAGACGTGAAAAGGAGTGAGCTGAGTGAGGACAGGGCTCTTCCAGAGCTGGGCCTGTGTCATGAACCATTTGTCCTTCTTTTTCTGCTGCCAGGTGCTATGCTCTCTTTTTCTTGCCGTGACTCCTGCCAAGCGTGGTGCCAGATCATCAATGTGTCTGAATCACGCTCTTCTTTCCTCGCCTCTATGGAGGGGACTGGCAATGAAACAAGCTGGAGCATTTCCATGCCTTCTGGAAGCAAATACCACCTCTACATTGGCTTGGCTTTGGCTATAGGTTCCAGTATCTTTATTGGTTCTAGTTTCATACTGAAGAAGAAAGGACTTTTGAAACTGGCAGACAGAGGAGTCACCCGAGCTGGTAAGTGATGGTGCCAGCGTTGCTCCTGCTGGGGACACAAATAAAATACCTCTTAGAACTTGACAAAAGCAAGGTTCAAGTCACAGTTCACATGTTTAAAACTACTTTAATGGTGATCAGAAGTCCTGTCTTGGTGAGGGTTGAAGACATAATATTATTCTCTGTGTGTGATTACAGGGACTGGGATTTCAGAACTCACAGGACTATGGGAGGTGCCAGGGTTATTAAATCTAGTGAGCTGGTGCTATTTCCTCAGTGAGAGCAGTTAGTTACCAAATAACACTCTCCATTTGTCTTACCCTTCAAAATGCCTTTCTCCCTCTTTTTTCAATCTTTTTCCCCCTCATTTGAGATGGAAAGTCTTAAGCTGGTAACTAGGTCTAGCTTTTTGGTTATGCTCTGCTTTTTTAAAGTAAGTGCAATGAGTTGTAGAAACAACATTTATTACACAAGTTTCTACAGTTAGTACAACTATCCCTTCATCAAAGTCAACAGATTAAGAGCTAGAAATAGAACAATTACACTAATCTCATAATTTCCTTTTGCATGGATTTAAAGACATAGCATTAGCAGTTTTTCTTTTTGGTTTTTTTTTTNTTGGTTATGCTCTGCTTTTTTAAAGTAAGTGCAATGAGTCGTAGAAACAACATTTATTACACAAGTTTCTACAGTTAGTACAACTATCCCTTCATCAAAGTCAACAGATTAAGAGCTAGAAATAGAACAATTACACTAATCTCATAATTTCCTTTTGCATGGATTTAAAGACATAGCATTAGCAGTTTTTC
>VYZR01061277.1:0-22905 GCA_013400675.1 Oxylabes madagascariensis
AAAAATAAAATTAAAAATCAGAGTAAGATTGGCTTTAATCACAAATCCTTTGGGGCAAAGATTGCCTTTCCTCACGGTACCCAAGAACACACTGAACCCAAGTCATGGCTCCAGCTTTTAGGAACTGGCACGGAGAGGAATGGGACAGCAATGTCTGTTACATGATGTCCTGTGGTGTCTTTGCTGACACCTTGAACATGGACTGCTTACTGCTTGAACCCCCTTGATGAGGTGAAACACCAAGATTTCTGTTTTCACTGGCCTATCATGCATGTCATTTAATACTTTTAAGACTCTTACTTTGCAACTTGTCACCATACAAAATACAGGAAATGTCACTTATTTTAAAAGGCTATATTTATCACACAGAGAAACTGCATTCAAATGCAAGTAAGATTGTGACAAGCCATGAAATGTGTAAAATTACAAATAATGCAAAATTAATTTCTTAGTCAGAGAGATTAAAGGTTTTAAAGTGCATGAAACCTTTGCCTCCTTCCCATGTAACACAGCAGTACAGAGCTGGTGTCAGGCTGAACAACTGGTAGTAAAGACAGAAAGGTTTCCTTTTACTCTCTCTTTCTATGGAAAATTATCTTCAATTTTTATTATAATACAGTGCAAGCATCAAGTTTAGTCTTAGCAGCATGTCTCCACTCGTTGTGAATGTAATTTTAACAAAGGGAATCTGAAAAGTCTCACTAGTAAGAATACATCTTACCTTTACACAGATCATTTTGGCCAGAGGGGTTCTGGTCGCTTGCAAACCGTTGCCAGGATTTTGTTTCCAGACCCTCAAGACAGTGCTCAGCCCTGGAGCCTGACTGTCCCTACCCATCCAGAGCCCAGACAGAAGCATTCTGGCAGCTCAGCACAAATGAAGAAATCATGATGCTGAAAGTCACATCCTGTCCATGAATCTGCGATCTGAAATTGCTTTTACCTCTTCAAAATCCTTACTTCTCATTGTACCCTTCTCCCAATGGCTTCTGGAAAAATATTTCAACTCCTTGGAATTTCTGCAGAAATCTTTGGTCTTCTTGTGGAACTGGGGAAAGGTAGATTCAGATTTTGCAAGCTTCTTGTATGTGTGTGGCTGTCAAACCTGTGAAAGGACACTGAAGAAGACAGGAAGACACACCACTGGCTCAGAGAAGGCAAGCTTTCTGAGGATAGTTTGTACTCAAAGGTCATGGACCCCTTTCCTGATTCAAGAGTGAAATATATCTGGATCAGTTGTTTCTTCAAGAGCAGAGGGAAATTTGGGCACACTGGTGGGAAAGTAGAACTCCCTCAGAAACATTCCTTTGAGCTTTTTCTCTTTTGTTTTGTACAACTATTGTCCGCCAAAAGCAAATGCTACTCTCTGTGTCTGGCAGCAATAACACTAAATCCTGATAAAATGCATTACGTGACAATTTTTCTTATTTTCATGAAGTATTCTACCATGTTAAAATTTTTGCTGCTGTTACAAATAAAGCAGTGTAATGATCTGCTTAGAATCTCTGAGGGAAAAATATAAATTAGTAAATAATTATGTAATTATCATAATGATTTTCATAACTTCTGCATCTTCCACACAATGGTACCTTCAGCATGCTGCAACTCTGATTTAGTAGCAAGTGATTATTAAAGTTATTTTGATATTGAGTGGAAGAGTTTCATATCTTCTGAAAGTAGGAAAAGAACACTGCCCTATCGAGCAAGATGTACCCTTCAATCTAGAAGAGGAGTTGGACAACATATAGAAGGGCCAAGAACTGAGACATGAAGTTGCATGATGCAAGCTTGCATGATGTAAAGATGCAAGAGGACAGAACGGACCATCTGACTAAACACTGGCAAAATGTTCCAAACTAGCCTGGAGCAGAAGAGAAAGAGCTGAGAGGAAACAGACTTTTAAGGAAACAAACAAGCAAACAAACAAATGAAATTATAAGAACAAAAATTTAAACAAACAAGTGCTAAGCTAATGCTAATGAACACCCGGGAAGAAAAAGGCAAATTGTGTGTGTATGTGTGTGTGTGTGTTCACATGCACTCGGGTAGGCACCCAACCTCCTGTGCAATCAGCATCTTCTTGGGGGAAAGGAAAGCCTTTCCACTGACAACAACATATCTCTTCCTCCAGTGTGGCTTTTGTCATTTTTTTCTGTTTTCTGGCTAGAAAGAAATGGTTTGGCCTCAATAAACTGTCAAGAGGAGTAGCATCTGTTATGGAAGGCAAATTGGCGTGAACTACATTGAAGTGGGATTTGAATAATGTTTGTTTTCCTCAAAATTTAGACTATTTCCAATTTTTTTTATAGCTACAGATGTAATTAAATAATTCATATAAATTCAGGGCACACGGGTTTTATTACTGGGCTTGGACTTCAGTTATATCTGAACATACATTTTGATGAGAATTAGGCCTAAATAGCAGTCTCCAAAATTCTCCCCCAGACTGCTGAAAACTCAAAGTTAGGACTTTCTTTGCTTCAATTTTATATTTGTTTTCCACCCTAATAAATTCTGTGGAATTGTTTCAGATTTATTCTTGTATCCTTACAAAGAAAACCCTTGTAAAAAATTTAGTACCAGATAGCAGCTTACTCCCTTTTTCTAAATTTGCTTGTCACATTGCCCTAGTATTCATAGTCCTATTTCTATTCCTAATTTTCACCAGAAGTGTATCAGCCAAAAATGTGATAAATACACATGCATATACTGTATTTCTCTTGATTGTGCTGAGGAAAAGCTCTTTGTGCTATAATATAAACAAGTGTGTATATATATGCATAGTAGGAAGCATTAAAATATAGGATCAGTCACTAAATTTTGAAGAAGCACTTTCCGCTCCATCCTGTGTACACCTCTTCTAATAATAACCAACAAACCCGGAAAAAGGTTTCAGTTCTTTATATTCCTGATATTAACACCTTTACTGGAACAGCGTAGTGAAACACCACAGGCAGCAACATACATTATCCTTGTTATGCATTCTTATTAATAGAAGAAAAGGCTCTGTGTTTAATCCAAACTCCTTTAAAAGAGTTGAGAGGACACTAGGAGGAATATGTGCTCATCCCTGCACAAGTTTGGAATTCTGCCTGCCAGATGGGTTGGAGCTGGGTGGCTGCCTCAGTTCCAGGGGAACTCCAGGACGGGTGCCACCAGCAGACACGGGAGCTACTCACTGCCTGAAACCAAGGCTGTGTGGAAGAGCAGTGCTGAGGTTTGACTTTAACATGTGAAATTGCTTCTGACTGATGGGGCAGTAAGAACCTCCTGCTTGGCATTTCTGATCTAAAACTTTTTGAAAGCTGTTTGTCTTGTGGAATTGTTGAAAACGTGAAGTCGTGCTCTAATTTGAACCAGAAGTACTACCAAATTTTAACTGATTTCCCATGATGGATTTTCAGACACAGGGTAAGAACAGGGAGGGAATAGTAAGTTGCAGCCATGAATAAACACATGAACTGGTTGTGCTTTTCCAATTTTTGCCCCTTACTGCCATATATATTCATCTTCATGTTTTACCTGAGCAGACCCCCTTTTTTAACAAGAATTAGGTCCACAGTTTATTCCGGTATCAAACCAATGCAGATTTTACACTCAGTGTTGAAAGGCGCGGGTTTCCATTTTGCATCTAATTTGTTTAGGGAAACAAAGCAGAAGAGTCAACAATGCCCTACAATGCCTGTGAGGGGACATTGCCCAGCCTGGCTACAAACCCTGTCATGTTCACAGCGCATCCGACCAAAAGCGTTGCAAGCATTGCCAACAACACAAGAGCTGGCAAAGCACACTGGAACCTCACAGCAGTTCATTGATTCATAAGGCAGAGAGGAGACCGTATAAACAGCTCCTGAAAACTGCCACTGAGCCACCAGGAAAGGCAGCTTCTTCCAAGAGCAGGATCTGCCACAGCAGCGCTGTTTCATCAGGAACATGTCTAGAGCCCAAGGAGGAGAGGAGGGGCGGGCAGCTGGCACACTGCATCTCCCCAGCTTCCTCCTGGCTGGGCTTCAGAAAGGCGCGGGAGGAAGGAAGGTGGTGCCGGTCACACAGGGCCCTCCAAGGGCCGAAATGCAAGAGCAGCACAGCGCTGATAGCAGCAAAGCTGCCAACAGGGTGGCCATGCGCTGGGGCCTGGGTGGGCACCAGGGCCTGGGGGTCACTGCCCCTGCCCTGCTGCCCGGTCCTGCGCTGCTCCCAGGCAGGGACCTTGCCTGGTGACTCTGAGAAGGGTGACGCCTGGAACAAAAACCACGCCAAGATATTTCAGCTCTGGCAGGGACGGGCTTTCTACTCTTCCCCAGTAAAGAAGTTTGTGAGATGAAGCCTCCGAGACCCAATACAATCTTTCAGGAGCAATCCCAGTGCCCGTGTGGGGAGGCAGCCTAACTTCTGTGGGAAACACAATGCCGAGGTCCTGGGGACCGTGACTGCTGAAGAGCACTCAGCATTGCTGTAAATGTGGCAGTACTAAATATAACAGTGTCCAGGAGAAACTGCAATTTGGATAAATTAAATTATTCCAATTATCCCTAGATTTACAGTCAAATGCAGAATTGTCTTTTCTTTCTCTCCCACATTGTTCTGTGATATTTATGAGCTACTGTGGCCCAGACCAGAAAGAGGTGAAAGGATTTCTGCCTTGGAAAGAAAGGTGTCTTTTCATTTTCCCTGTCTTGTCTATATTTTTTTTTTTTTTAACTTACAGAACAGCTAAAATTGAAATCTAGAAGTACTGATATGATACCTATTAACTCTATTTTCCATACTATTAAGGCAAATGTGTAAGACCAAAGTGCTTTTATGGTATCCTCTATTATTTCTAACAGTACTTGGTGGGGGGTGACCATCAGCTCAGCTCTGAAATGAGTAAATCTATTATAAATCTGTTATTTTTCAAAAGGAACAGCAGAGGTGTTATTTTCCAGCTGGAAACTTGTATTTCTCTTGTTCAAGGATTTTTGTCTTCATTATTGTTTCCCCTCTTGTATATTTGCCACTATAACACTTGGCATTCAATGGATCACATCAAGCAGGTAACTGAAAGGGTACTCATCTATTTATTTTTAAAGACAGTACTATCTACATAAAATTGCTAGGTATTATATTATTAAATACATTTTTAAAGTGTGTGCCTAATTTTTTTATAGAAAAGCAAATCAGGTAAAAACATTGGAACTGGAAAACACTTTGCACCAAGCTTCTTTGCAGGTCTGTGACCTGCAAAATGCAGTTGGCTCATTTAAGTTGTGATTCTCTTTTATGATATGTGGGCGTCTATTAAATTGAAATGATCCTCCTCAAATACAGTTTACACATTGAACAAAAGTGCAAAAAAAGGAAAAGAGTGTTTTGCTAGATATGCCTATATAAATGGAATAATAACAATTAATAATAATAATAAAAATAAGAATAATGGAACATCAGATTTTATTATGCATTTGTAAAGGTTTCTGAATTTCTCCTGCAAACACCTCTGTGTTTGATAAAAAAATATTTGATGCAGTAATACTAAATTACAAATCACCCCATTCTCTGATGGAAAGCAAGAGAGGGTGGCTGCCCAAGTTTTTTTCTTACTGGCTCCTATACCACTGATTCTTTTTGGCCCTTTCTATCTAGAACACAATTAAGTTCTTAAATCTTCATCATCATGCTACCTGCCTAACTTTGTACTGCCTGGATTGTGCTGCTTTATTTGGAAAGAATTAAAATTATCTACTAGAAAGGTTGAAAATGTTTGATGCTTGGGTTTTGGAGTAAGTAGCTTGTTTTGGTCATCTGTCAAGGTATAAAGAACACATTGTTGCATGTGCTGTGTACAACTCATGAAAACCAAGTGTGAGGCAAAACAAGATGTATAGATCATGATTTTTTGATTTTAAAATCTGTGTTCATGATTACACAAGTTTATCATTCTCATGACATCACCCATCTGATTCTTCTCCTAGTCCTCAGATAGTTAAGACAGAAATCAGCATATGGGAGGTGAAAGTCTTAGCTCCTCTACTTCATGAAATCTTGCAGATATCAAAGCCAGCAGGAGATTTTAGCCATGTCTGTTCTAAAAATTATTCAAAATCAGGTTACTTTCACTCCCAGCAGATGAAGTTACTGCGCAGCAATGGAGGTACACGGAAAGTAACAAAGAGGCACTCCTCGAACAAAGAGCAGCCCAGCAGGTGATATAAAACACTGGCCAGCAGTTACAGCATTTGCTGCTGTCCTGATCCTACTGCATGAGTTGTGAGATGAGGAGCACTCTGCAATTCAATTTTAAGAAAAGAGCAGTATGCCTGAAAAACAATTGAGAAGAATTGCGGACAGCCATGACTAGGAAATTTCTAAGTAGCATATACTGTGAGGATGTCCCTGGCTAGAGGGGCCATTGGCAGGACTTTTTTTACCACCGATAATTACAGGAGCTGGAACGCAAAGCAACCAAAAAGTGCTTTTAAATGATCATGATTAGGTGAGGAACTCAAGCCGCAACATCAGTAATAGCAGACCACAACCACGTGGGCATTGCGCTAACAGGCACTGCTGTTGCAAGGCAGAGAGAACAGACACCGGCACTTGCCAGTGTTCTCCAACTAAAACTGCTGATCCAATGAAAGACATTATCCTTCTAAAAACCCTGCCCATTTAAATCCTAGAATATCAGAACTACGAAAACAGTACTATTGGCCTTTTGCATATACAAATATAAATATACACATATCTCCATTATAAAGGCTTCTATTCATAAGCAAATTGTTTAGGATATTTCGCAAGGTTTTTAGCACAGTAATGATTATCAGGTTACTGAAGAGGGATATGACAGAAAGGAGAATTTTTCTAGCTCATTTACCATGAATAATGGTCAATCCTTATGAATCCTTATGATCTTTATGACCCTGAGATGATCCCAGTGAGTTAGATCATGGTGCTAATAACACCAGGCTTGTGGGTTCAGTCCCTGTATTGTCCATTCACTTAAGAGTTGGGCTTGATGATCCTCATGGGTCCCTTTCAACTCACAATATTCTTAGATCTGTGATTATGATTTATGACCAGTCAAGAAACATGTGTAAGTTAGAGCTTCCTCTCCTCCAATATAGATGTGACTATCAAATTCCTCCATTTACTCACAGTTAAAACTACACAAACAGCATCTAAAATGCAGGTACTTGGTGTTCTAAACCAACGCAAGGAACAAAGGCTGCTTAAGAAGTCCTCTGTAGACTGCATTTAGATCACACTTCTCAATTTCAGAATGCCTCCATAACCCCAAGAGCCCCCATTTGAAAGATCACCTTTTATGTTCCCCAAAACACAGACTGCAGAGTTCTATGTGAGGACAGAGGTGTGCTTGTACAGCAATGAGAAAGTGTACCGTCTCTCAAGGCGCTGGCTTTCACAAGGCAAAACCACCTGTTCTTCTTTCTTTTTCCCTCTACTCCATCCTTCTTTTTTCATAGTGAGAGGAGAACTGAAATTGCTTGCACTCACTCTGCACAAGTTCAGCCTGCACTAAATCCCAAGTAGCTTGGCAAGATCTGCCCGCACCGAGAGCAGGGACCTAAATGGCAGCAAACAACTTCCCGAAGGTGTCCCAGCTTCCCACTCCATGCCAGATCCCCCCTGCCCACCCAACAGGGCCCACGACTTTTGGAAGGACAAAGAACACGCTCAGCCCTGCAGCAATAGGGTGTTTCTGCCAGCCAGAGAGTAGGAGCAGGGCTGGCAGGGAGACAGCGCTGCTGCTGAGTCAGCGGTGTCTGGGCCAGAGGTCAGACCAGCGCAGAAGCCAGCAGTGACCACGGGCAACAGAATTAGGAATTAGGATCAGGCAGAAAAAAAATGAGGGTCATTAAAGTGCTTGCAGGGAAAAAAAAAAAAAAAAAAAAAAAAAAAAAAAAAAAGTTTGGAAACCACTGTAGTAAGTAGAAATTCATAAAATAAATCTTGCTGCAAAATATGTTTTCCTGAGATTTTCTTTTTATAGCAAGCTTTATTTTTTGAAAATTGATATTCAGTTTTACGAGATATTTACAGCTCTTACGAGCACAGCGATTCCTGCTTTCCTTACTGTTTTGATGTTAGAACTTGATGAACACCTTCGGATGTGCTGATCTTTATTACCAACTGCAGCTACACTAAACAACTTAAAGGAAAAGGATGTTGGCTCACCTGTTTGTAAGAGCCATCCATTACAATATGCAGAGAATTGGGCTGCATGCAAACTCGAATCACAATAAGTAGGAGGCAGGAAATATTTGCTACTGCCAAAACAAAAAGAAAAAAACAAAAATCACCTAATCTGGGACTCTCATTTTTATTATTTTTAATTGTAAAACAGCTGAGATGATTCTGTTCTAAAGACACCGAACTCCGTGTCCATGAAGCCAATTAGCATAGTCACTGTTTGTTCATTACTCAAACCTGTGTCCTCCAATTTACACTACCCATATGCTGGGATAATTTTGTATGGCATAAGATGCCAGAGAAAGGTGCCAGTTCCCTAATACATAAAAATTACAGATACTGCAGTGGCTCAGCTGACAGGCAGGACTGCTTTCAGGATGGAGTTCTGGACCAGTCTGTCACAAAATTCACCCTACCCATATGAATCCTTTAAATCTTTTTTTCCCAGGCTAAAATTAGATTTCAGCAATGCGAGGGGGCAGAAGGGGAAGGATTTTCCGTGATAACTGATTTTGGTGGTGACTGTGCAGAATTGTATGGGAGGTACTGAAAAAAATTTTAAAAGATCACTAACAGTCTGATGGGGGGAAGGGGGTGCAAACATGGAAATAACTCTTGTAAGACATAATTTTCCACACCAATCCTCTACTCTCTGCCACAAACAAACAGTATATAACACAAGAGAGACATATGATTACATCTATACAACAAGGCAGTGCTGAGATGCTGCTGAGGTACAATCTGACAAGGGAAGACCATGTTTCCCAGACAGCTGAGAGGGGAAATCATCCCCCTGTTTTAAGACCCTTAGACACTGATGTATGGGGAACCTTACCAGCACCAATAAGAACAAGGATAATTTCATGGCTGATACAGAAGGCAGCAGTGAGACTTTTTGGTGTCTGGAGGAAGGAACAGGCCTTCCCTGTTTAATCTCTTGGTGGCTTACAGACACTCTCTCCACGAGAAGAGGAAGTAGACAAGAACACGCCAGCCACTCACAGAGTGGCCTGGTCTGGATAAATGCCCAGCCTCAACCCCACCAGGACAGAGCCTGCTGCAAAGCAAACAGGGCTTCAGGAGACTCTACTCTTGCCCACCCTGGGCAGATTTGAGGCTCCAGCTGCTCTCTGCCTTTCCCGATGAGCTCCCATCCTCTCTTTTCCCACAACACCGGGCGCTTCCTGCATACCCTTGTATAGGATGTGCCAGTGCAGTCTAAGGAAAAAGTCACTTCTGTCTGTGACAGCAAAGAAGTTCAGCAAACATTTAAACTTTCAAACTAAGCAGAATATCGAGAGAGACTTCTGAAAATAAAAGCAACAGTGGTTGTGGAGTTTTTTCCCCCTACTGCTAGTAAGGAAGACAAAGTAATGGTGCAGAGGCCATGTGAGCTGCTCACCATGCACTGGCAGTTCATTACAGAGCTCAGCCAGCAGGGAACACCAATCAAACAGGCCACGGGAAAGCCAGAAACATGGTTAGCACCCAAACAGCAACAAGGGTGAAGGTCCTCTGTAAGGGCAGGAATTCAGATGTGCAGCCTCCTTCATCTTCATTATCCCGTAACACAAGCACATGGAGCTGTAAAAGGAAGATCCTCCTGCCGAGACCCACTGCAGATGCAAACATAACTGTCTCCAGAAATTAGCAAGGCAAATAGATTAGCAGAGTCTTATTGAGGCTTGTGACCGCTATTATATTTGGCTGCCACAGCTTTCCTGGTGGAAATCAAACACTAAGTGAAAGAGAAGAAAAAAAACCTTTTGCACCTTGCCTGTCAGTAGCCATGTGCAATCCAGCCTGTAAATAGCTGAGCTAATTCACAGCTGTCATATTTTTAAATGCCACCGAAGTGCCAAAGGGAATGCAGAAATCCAGAGCCATGCATCGTCCCTGATCAGCAAGAACAACACTACCCACCCCTGCTCCTCTTCTGCCAGAGGCCGCTGGGCTAATACAGCTGATAAGTGTAATTCAGAAGGCCAACTGTCAAAGCAGATGAAGTGCATGTTTTCTTCCCAGCCTTGTAATGCAAATCAGTACATCCTGTCAAAAAATGACAATTCCAGGTTTCCTTCTTGTACCTGAATGAAAAAGGCACCGGTTCTCAAGACTCGCAAAGTCAAATCCTCTTTATGCACAGGCCAGTGAGGGCAGCCAGCTACACTCTGAGCCTTGCCAGTGTGCTCCATGGCAGACCTAGAGCACACAGGCAGAGGCTGGATCAGACACAGTTTTGATGTACGGTCGTGTCCGATAGCAGAAGTTTCTTATGTGTACAGTGCTTAATTCCAGAGAAAAATGGAAACTCCCTGTTTGTTATTAATTGGGAAAGCAATAAGACTGTACACAGAAGTACTTTTGCATCTTGTGACCTTATCAAAAAGCCAATGTCATCTACGTTGGTGCATGCACAAAAGCATTCCTCATGTCTTGCCCCTGGCATGAGAATCTCATTGCTTCAGAAAATATATTTAACATTATAGGAGTTTAAGCCTCTGCTGAAACCTTTTAAAAATGTCACATACAGCTCTTCAAACCTCCAATCCCAGAGACTTCCTGAGAATAATGGAGAAGTTAAATCAACTTTACTCTGGGATTACCTTGCCCCTCCAAGTCTTCCCTTGGTCAGAAGTAATTTATTGGAAGATTACCACCACTAAAAACAATTCTCTATCCTCCTTGGAAGCATTTCCTTTCAAAGACTAAAGAGCTTATGCTAGCTAGACTTGGAAAAGCTGGCTAATCAGAAGGACATCTCTGTTAATTTCTCTAATGTTCTTTTCAAAGTGCTGGCATCGCAGACAGGCTGCTCAGGTGTGTGGCCAAGCATCCTGTCCATTTTTCCTGCATTTATTAGAGACAAAAATTCAGCCTCCACCAAAGCTGTGCACATCATCCTGCTTTTACTAACATCTCTGACATGCGAGTGGTAGGTGAGCTATCTCATTAACAGCAACTGCTTTCAGTCTGGGTATTAGTGATTTACAGTGCAATGGCTGGAGCTCTCTTTGCATAGCTGTATAGCACAGTAAAAAATACAACATAGAAAAGTATTAATGAATTTGTAAAGCATGGGAGCAGACAGGGTCAATGACATATTTATTATCCTAAAAAGATTAATCAGGCCTTGCTAGAACAGGACAAAAGGTGGTTCTGCCAGTAGATACATGTGAAATCCCTATCTGTTAGTCTATGACACAGCATAAGCAAAAAGAGCTTAAATACCACTTTTTCTGTTTCAAAAAAACTGTTTTAGAGAATGCATATTTCAGTCCTTTGAAAGAGTGGAGATACCTTTCAATCTATTTAAGTTATCCCTGGTTCTTGCTCAATAGCAATAAAATGTGAAAACAGCATTGGCCTTAGCTCAAGGGGAGCTATTGTTAGGCATACCCAGAGCTGTTCTCTGTTTCTAGGCACCCCATGCACCCCAGCACTGCTCTGTGCAGCCTGCTGTCCAGGCTGCCCTACCTCTGGTAGCTGCAGAGCAACCCCTGCACGTGGGCAGAGAGGGGAGATGCTGTACCCAGCAGGAACAGGACCACGCTCCCTGCCCAAAGCCCACAGCTGTCCACGAACCTTTATTCCACCAAGAACCCTTAGACAGCGAGAAATAGGCTGAGAATGTAAAATGTTAACTCAGATACTTTGATGGTAAGCAGACTGGATTTTAGCTGCATTGCTTTAAAAGAATGAACAAATATAAATGGATCATAAAAGTGTAACTTCAGATTTCACCAAGTAGAGCTGGGTTTCATCAATGATGCCCTGATATAAGCAGCATTAGAATAGAGGTTTTCCTCTTTTCTGACATCCCATCTCCTATTTGGTGGTATGAGCTGTATCAGTACAAAATCCTTCTGGCATTTCAGATGCATGTTCTACCTGCCCTCCTCTCTCCCCACCCTCTCAATACTCTGCCATTTACAAAAGGAAGGATTTTGATTAATGAGTTCTTCCTGCCAAAAAAGATATCCTCGCAGCCACAGAACACAACTAAGTTAGATTCTAAGGAGCCCATAAATACAATATTTCTGCACAAAAATCTCCAATTAGCTGCCAGGCACACTTGCTTATGAGTCATTAATGAATACTTCTATATGCTGAACATTCGTATCTTTTTGTTTGTGACACCGCCTCCAAGCCTGACCCCCTGTCATCACATCAAAAGGATCAAGATTTTAAATGAGGTAATAGCAATTTCTTAAATAGCTTTTTTAACAGCAGGGGAAAACTATTGAACCATGACTGTTCAGTCATAGGCAACTATTGAAATCCCAACACCTCATCTCCCCCATCCTTCAGCAGCTGAAGGCAGGAATGCCACGTGTTTCACCATATTCCTGTGTAAGAGTGACAGAATTTTTGGGTATTTAGAACCCAGCCACGCGGTGAAGTCTCTGTGGGTAGTTTCCTGCACTCACATGGAGGTTAACAGGTATCAACAGCAGAAAAGCCAAGTTCTGTAAGACAGCATCGGGAGGAACTCACCTGTAATTCACCTTGCTTTCTAAAATGTAATTTGATTCCACCAGGTATACAGATTAGAGAGAAACTTAATTAGTATGTCTTTTATTCTGCTATTCTTTCTACTAGCCCTAAAACTGCCTTTTTAATTATCTACAACTTATTCTGTGTTTTAAAGTGAGGTAATTACCAAATTTGGGCAAATCATTTTTTTTTCAACATACCACAGCTGATACCATTTGGTTCTTGGACCACATCACTACCAACAATACCAGTGAGTATCACAGGAGTAGTAAACAAGGGGTTTGAGTGACTTTGGCAAGTAGGGAACAGCTTCCCTCTGCTCTCAGCCATCCCCTGCACAGCCAGGATAAACCTTCCCTTTCACCCACCCCCAGAGAAGTACCAGCACTACTCATCTGATTTGTCTTCCTCCCCAGAGCCCTCTACACTCACAATATGTTTGTTCCTGCTTGGTATGGGATTTGCTTAAAATCCCCAAATCTCTGTGGTACAAAGATTTGGCGCAGCAGGACTGGCCATGGCATGATCCCCAGCTTTGTCCCACTGCTGGACACAATTTCCACCCCTTCCACAAAGCTTTCACGTTTAAGTCCAGCACATCAGTAGTTGTGAGGCAAGGTGGCCTCTCCTGGGGACACGTGTCACTGTTCACCTTCCCCTCTGATGAATCAGAGGATTTTACTGCAACCTGGTTCACCCAAAAATGAAGCAGTAAGATTCAGATACATTCAGCTGCCCTTGCTGCCTAATAAATGAGTGCTGTCAAAAGAAATCCAGTTCTTGTTATTTTGAGGCTTGCATAGGGTCATTGTATGATGATTGTTCCTTGGGGAGGGGAAAAAGGCAATTTTTGTGTTAGATTGCTCCTTTTAGATATAAAAAGGCAGAGGATGTTAAAAAAAAAATTGAAGTATGTGCAGAAGAGGCTCACATACACTATTTTAGGCTGGAGGAAATACCTTACAGTAAGAAAGCTGAACAGCTCAATCTGTTTATCTTATCAAGAAGAAGATTGAGTGGTGAGTTGATTACAACAGATAAGCACCTCGTAGGGAGAAAATACCAGGCACTAAAAGGATCTTTAATCTAGCTGAAAAAAAAGTGTAACAAGAAGCAATGGCTGAAAGCAGATTAATTCAAACTAAAAATTAAGAATTTTTTTTATAATAATTAATTCAGCAACCTGTTGAGCTTGATAGCAAACAGGTAGAAACTGAGTAGTGTAACAGAAAGAGAAGATTTGAGTGGACAACCTCAAGATCCTTCCAGCCCTGCACTCTGAATTTCAGAAGGGGAGTGAGGGGGAGAACTGGGAAGTATTCTGGTGTAAGAAAATGCAATTTATATTCCTTGTCAAAATCAAACATCACGTGGTCATGCTTCATTCCTTTCTTCCCCTGGTCAGTGAAAGGAATATTATAAATTTTGTTAATTAAGAACATTTCAACAGCTAAATCATTCATTTATTTCAATGCATGTTTATATTATAATGTGCATCCAGAAGTCAGATCCAGATAACATTTTAATAAATACCGGGAAGTAAAATTCTCTTAGTATACTTTGTTAGGGAATATTTTATGTGTGGGTATATATATAAGTATTTCACAGTAACCCAAGAATAAAGCTGGAGAACTAGAACTGGAACCAAACAAAAGTAGCTTCTAAAGAGTCATTAGACATGACGGCTCAAGGGGGCAAGTTGAACGGCAGCATTCACCTCTGAAACCTTGCCCCCTGCACACTCCACCTCACACTGCACGTTCCGTCCCAGGGAAGGCACAACCCCTTCGCTGGGACGGGCAGAGTCTCACACTGCACAGTGCCACTCAAGGGAGCCTCGTGCCAGACAGGTCAATGGAGCTGAAGCTTAGGGATCTCTTACATGTCTCACTGGCCATTTCTTCATCAGGCCATTGGACAAGAGTGCTGGAGACTCTTATGTGAAAGCAATATTTTTCTGCATTTTCAGTTTTAACTTGCTGGAAAACCAGCATTGAAAAATAAAGCTTGTATAGAAATTGACTGCTTTCCTGTAGCAGTCCCTGTTGCACTATGGGGAGCTACAAAGCTATTGATATTTAGCTTGGGGTTTATTCTTCTATTTACTGTGGATTTCAGTTAAAGCTATTGCTCTGGTAACCCTCATACCAATTAGTATGATTTCAATACATACTGAACGTTTCTTTAAAATGCACATACTACAAAGAATGCAAATAACATCTTAAGAATTCCTACTTTTTAATTAGAAATTGCATTTAATTAAATAAAATTTAATAAATCAAATTCTGGTCAGTTTTAACAACATAATCCAATGTACGTTAATACAATTACATTAATGTAAATTATGTATGCAATTATGATTACAGGATTTTGCCCAGTAAAGCATGAAAAAGTCTGAATATTTACTGGAGAAATGAGGTAAGGAGCCACACTGTGCTCATCCATCACTTCATCATCATTAAAACAGGTCGTGTAGATACTAGCTGCAACTTCGCCCAGTTGAATAACCTGGTGGGTAAAGAGGCTTGGCTCTTGGGAACAAAGTACAGCAACCTCTCAATTCAGTATTAAGATTTCTGATCATTCTCAAGAACAAAATTCATACTGTACACCAAAAATACAAATTGGGTCACTACTCCAGGTGACAACCAGAAAGCTTCAGGAATCACTGTAAGATATTTGACCAACACTGGAAATTGCTCATGATGAGCACCCAATTATAAGACATATTGATGATTCTACAAAAATTAAAACCACCACAGTAAAGATATTGCATAAGAGTTTATGCAGTGTGAAGATCTCTTAAGCATTTGGGCTTTCAGCATCTATAGTAAATGTTCTTTACTAATCAGCTTCAACAATGATTTGGAATTCCTATGGACAACAAGTCCTTCGAGGTCACACAGGGAGCCTGCACTGATGGGCTACCTCAACTGAAAGACACTCACAGGAAAAGAAGAGAAGCTTCTATACCCAAACAACACATCAAAAAATCCACTTGCCAAACAAGGTTTAAAGCAAACAGATAATCAGATATTTAGGCAATTAAGCAGGTATGGGATGAACATTGAGTAGGCTAAAATAGAGCAAACCATTCCTATAGCCACTGCGTTATAGGAACAAAAAGCATAAACTGAAGACAGCTCAACTTGTCTGTGATACCACCACATGTATTTAATACAAAAATTATAAGACAGCTGAGGCAAGTCCAGCGACGCAGCAGGTATGGGATCACAGGCAGAGAAACCAGTAGGTCTCCATACAGAGTTTGGCAGGGAAGTGAAGGATGCTCTATTCTACAGGCTTGGTCTCAGTTGATAAGATTAGCAAAAAAGTTAAGACAAGAAAAGGTTCCATCAATGATAAATTATCCACAGAAAAATTATTACCAGATTTCAGATATGGAAAACAGGTAGAAGTCTGGCATAATGAATCCGAGTATTACTCAGTTTAATCCCATCTGTAGTTCTGACTGTCATCTTATTTACATGGAATAGAAAATACCGGAGAAAAGAGCTAAAAGAAAAAAAAAAAGAGGAAACAAAAAAAGAAAGAAAAAAAAGAAACAAAAAAAGAAAGAAAAAGGCAGAATTAACAACCTCGCTGATGAAGAGAAACTGCAGGAAATGAAAGGCAATAGCCTGGGAGGGGGAAGATCCCAGGGGCTGAGCACCATTCAGAAATGTTTTTCAGGGCAACAGATGACATGGAAGGTGGGGATTAATCATAGACTCAGAAAGTGGCATGAGAAAAGATGGAGAAGCTGCGGAAGGAGAGGTTCAGGGCAGGAAGGTGTGTGCCAGTGAAAGCAGTCACGCAGCATGGGCAGTGCCGGCAGCCTGGAGGTCAGGCAAGCAGGATGCAGTGGGACACCCAGGGATCTTGCAGGAGGGAGGACAGAGGATGGGGACCAGGGGAGCCTCCTGCAGCCCTGCCTGCTGTGATTTATCACTTCTGCTGGGGCACAGAGCTCCCAGGCTGTGGAGGGAAAGCAATGCACAGGCAGGCTAGTGCTCAAGTATGGGGAATCATTCTGTTAACTATCACCTAGGTGACTCCCTAATCACTGTGTAAGCAGCTATTTCTTATCAGAACACTATTCTGAGAGGGGGTTTCTCTATTTCCTCTCAATTTCAATTTAATCTGGCAAAAAATAAACACAATGCTGAAGGCTTGACAGTCAATGCAACAACAGTTGCTCTTTGCCCACCTATACCTTTAATACATTCCTGATGAGTAAGATTGAATCGGATTTACAATTAAGACATTTGGTCATGCAATTACTGATTGAAGATATCTGACACATGTCAGTAGTGCAGCAAGGTCCCTGTGAAAGCTGACAGGACTTCCACTTTTTACTCTAGCGGCAGCAGAGCCACCCTAATGGTGAGCAATTCAGAACTTTCTGCCTTCGAGCTTTTTTAATGCCATGAATAGCGTGGTGTATCCTTGGTAGCATATCTTTGAGGCTATCTGTTGGCATGGCTTAATTATCCAGTATCAGCTTTCAACGATGAGCATATGAATTTTGACATGGCTGTTAGAAGTCTAACAGCTCTTTTTCCAAAGCGTACATGCATTTTCTGGAGTCCTTAGGCACAATTTTTCTTTTCCATCACAGCAAAATGTGACCTCTTTACTGGCATTAGCAGTGATATTGTAATTCATAAACCATCCTTAATTGGGGCTAAAAAGCATTGTAATGATGAGAAATACTTCCCTGAAAAAATAGATTCTGCTTGCTGAGGTACTGCCTGACAGCTTCAACACTCAAGAATCAGAATGCTAAAGATATTCTGACTCAAAGTAAGCTTATGGTAATAAAGTATAGCCTGGTATATAGAGGGAGAAATCATTGTCTTAAGAGTGAAAATAGAAGACTGACTCTAATTTCTTTCAGTCTTTTCATGCACCTTATTACATGTCTCCTGCAACTGTGACAGAGGAACTGCTTTAGAGCAAGCCTTCTCCCTGGCTGCAGTCCTGGACCTCACAGCAGATCCCAGGAGTCCCAGAGACAGCCCTCTCCTCTGCTAACAACGAGAAAAACAGTACTGGTAGGAACAGGCTACGGTGAAAACTGCTCTTCTAGGGAAAAGCTTCCTAATTCCCTTATGATTTTCATTATGTTTCCATTTTAAAATGTCCAAACAATAAACTCATAAAAATGTATAATGAAAATAGTCAGACCATTAACTAAAGTCAAATGCAATGCCACTATAATAAAACTCACAGGTGCTCCTGTAATCAGCAAAGCAACATGATTCTGATTAAACCAGGAAGAAGGGATTCTTTGAAGTCTTTTACTCCTGCTTCCAAATATGTAGAAAATATGGGTTTAATGTAGCAAATTATGTTTCTTTATGTCATTATTTTCCTGAACTGGATGCTGTGACAGCAGTCTGCATTTCATAAGGCATGGCTTCCAACTAGCAAAATCTATTCTCAACAGGAAATATGCTCCACTTAGTCCAAATGTTCTGAGGACATCAAACATATTTGTATAAACATGCTGTATCATAATTGAGAGGGTTGCTAGTACTTGGGATTTAGACAGCACTTTACAGCTTCAAGGTGCTGTACAAACATTTAACTTATTTATTAATTTTCTAACTAGGGACATAACCTAGATTTAGTTAGAAGAAAGCTGTGGATGAGAGGAGGTTGGGTAAACAGGTTTATCATATTTATGCAAAAGACCATACAGAGTCCTCATAAAGGTGCTTCCTCACCAAAACAAAAAGCTAAAACATCTCAAAAGCTTCTAAACCCTGATGGGGAAACTATTGGGCAGCTCTGTGAAGGCCAGCTCAGACCACCAGGCTGAGGGTTTCAGAGGTATTTTTCACTGGTCTCCCCATGTTCTCCCAGAGAAGAAAAGATGATTTCTACTTGGATTCAGTGGAATATTGATGAATACTTTCAGAAACTTCTTCCTGTCACTCAGCCATGTCCTTCCCTAGTCCATAAACTAGAGCACTGCAAACCAGCAGGCTCAGTACTCCTGCTCTGGCTTCTGGGGTTTATTGCTACACTCAGATATATTTTCAAAGGCTCAGGAGTTATGACCTAGATTTACAAAAATATGTAGATTTGTAATTCCTATTAGCTGGTTAACATTAAGTGACATCAATAGCCTCAGTGCCCATCTCTGGAAGGGTTTTTGGTAAGAACCATTTACTTCACAGCTGATTTTTGCCCAAATTACAAAATTTCTCTGAGTCAAACACAGTACAGCTAAAATCATCTGACCTCTATGGGTTTATGTTCTGACAACAGAGGAGAGTGAAACTCTCTCATCTGATATAGGAGCGTCTCTGCAACTTATTACTCTTTCATTGGCACATAGTAAATTGAGCTCTGGCAATAGCAATGCTACTGGGAAATAAAGATAATTAAGAAACATAAAGCATGCCACTCTTCTTGAACCCAGTTGGAATCTTGGTTTTCTGTGTCTCTCATTGTAGGATTATGAGCCTGGTTTTAAGTTTGTATTCTCATAATTTTACATAATTGACCATTTGCAATCTTTTATAATCTAAAATGTCTAATAACTATGCACAGAAAGAGAGCCCTTTCCATAGTATTTATAAATATTTCATATGAACTGGAGTTAATACAATTTATTTATAATGCATGGGATTCTGCAGTGGGTTTATAAAAATAATGTGTGTTAACATGCAGTCATGATTTAATAATCAGAGATTAATTTCTAAAATACACACAGAGAGCGGCTGGTTCCAGTAATTGGCAATGGGATCGAGGGGTGCAGATATTGACAGATGACTGAGCTACGGTTAACCTACCATACAGGGGAGAGCAAAGATGACATTAACACAAACTTCATCCTATTCACTCCTTAACAATTTCAGTATCCACCAGGACAAAACCAGAATAGCTTCTTCAGAAATCCCCAGGATTAATTCCATACTCCAGCTAACAACCATTGTGGTGGAGGATGACATCACATATATTATGTAACCACAGTGCAATAAGACCATCCAAGGATTCCCACCTGCTCAGGAAGCTGCCAAGAAGCCATAAAGCTACATGAGCCACTAACCATCTATTAACTAAATGATTCAAAACTGTTAAAAGGGAAGGAAAGTTCTCTATCTGTTCCACAGTGAATGCATCTCTCATCTGATACACTGAGGTTGCTGAAGCAATTTCCACACCACTTTGGAGATCTACACAGCAGATGGGAGTGAAGAAGCCTATCTGCAGGAGAAAATAGATGAAGTTATTGGATCGACTGGAGAACATGCACAGAGCTGAAATGGACCTTCGCATTTTGATCTCTGGTGAATAAAAGGATGCAGAAATAAGCAAGCAGGTGCAATTGATGGTGACGACAAGACCACAGCTGCAATGAGACATCCACACACAAATTATCATAGAGAGCCCCAAGGCAAGAAAATAGACTTTCCATGCTAATGTCATTTTTGACATACAACTCAATTCATTTCCCACACTCTTTTAGCAGCCTATCTGTGAAAGACAACAGAAAAACAATTGTTTGTGCTGCTAGATGTTAATTTCTTCATTTGGGGGAGGGGAGAGGATCTTAAGACACACAATTAACCCATGAGAACTCTACTGCAGCCATGCACATGCCTCCCATCTGCAGTTTCAGCTGCACATTGTTCATTATTCATTATGAAACTAATCACACTTTCTATAATGCCCAGTGACAAAATTACTCTAGATATATTTCTTCATATTTTTTTCACTGCTTAGCATCAATAAAGTCTGAAATGTCTTAGAATACAATATTTCTAATGGCTTCCTTTTAAAATATATTTCAGGTTGTTTGTGTCACAAAATGCTTATCTTTTGAACTCTCAGACTGTCAGGCTGAGCAAAAGAGGGCCTTAAAACAAAATCAAAAACCAACCAAACAAAAAACCCAACAAAAACTACTTCAGATCCCTATTTTAAATATAATTTTTAAATAAGAATCTGAATGGAGTAAGCAGCTCTTTTAGGGCAGTTGGGCCAAGTTTCTCAGCAGTAAATGAGTGTTCAGGCAACAACTTATTACATGACATGACTTTAAATATTTCAATTTCCTATCATAAAAGACTTTGTGTTATCTATTTGGTAAGATAACCTACATATTAATTTACAAGAGAATGCAATTACGAAGACAAAAGAACCCTTAAGAACTAATATGAAATTATTCCCCTAAGTAAAGTTACTTACAAGCTTTAGCACCGGCAGTTACAAGTCGTATTGCCTCGGCTCTCCTGTGAGTATTTATTTAGCACACCCTTCCTGCTGATTCCCTGCCCCATTTTGCCTGCTGGGGGTGCCCATTATGGAACATTTCAGCAGGGCCACTGCAGACTCCAATCAGAGCAGCACATTTGTATTTCCTGTAAAAATATTGCTTAGCTCCACACCACTGAATATATACAAATATAATATATTATGACACTCCATAAAAAGTATATTTTTTNAAAAACCCAGGTTCTGCTTAATCCAGTTTTGCCTTTCTGAAATTACTTGTCTATTGTTCGCAGTTCTTTATAAGCTCTATTTTAAAAGTGAAACCTCCAGGTTCACATCTTTTTCTCTCTGTACATGCCTTTTTCGAGCATAATACAGTGAGTTCCCATCCTCTCAGGTCTTGAAATCAGTCCTTGGATCCCGCAAAATGTCCAAACTCAGAGGAGGGGAGGGCATTTGTGATGTTTAATATAATGTCTTTTCAGAGCATCAAGGAAATGAGGAAAAGACTAGGAAAAAGAAAGCTTGCCCTCAGGAACTTTACTTTTAAAAGCCCTGGAGAAACAGACCTCTGAGAACAAACACAAGAAGTCTACAGAGATGCCCTGCACTGCGGCCTGAGCTCACAAGCCTGACACGGGTCTGGGCTTCTCCTGCTCTCACTCATGCCAATGGCCAAACTCATGCAGCCATTGCTCCACTGCTCCTGCAAGGAAGGATGTCCCTGTCCCGAGGGAGGAGGCAGGGCTGACAGCCCCAGCCTGCCCTCCCTCCCTCTGCAGCACGGACGCTTGGGGCCCAGGACAGCCCCAGCAGCTGCCAGCCCGCAGTCACACACAGCACACACTGCCTGGAGAACTGCTGCACTCCTATGGTATCACTGCACCTGCGATGAGCACTTCCCCTCCTGCTCATTTCTTCTCCCACCTCAGGTGGAAGCCCTACCAAGGCATGGGAAGCAGAGCTTCCTAAGATATCTGAGCATCTGCAGCAGCCTGGGCAGTCAGTACACCCTACTCAGGTAAACTAGTAAACTTTTAGCACAAGAGAATACAATCATAATGATGTATACGAGAATAAATTTGTAAATATTACTGACCAAACTTCAGATCAATAGATGTTTTACATACCAGAGTAAACATATAAACTTCACCGCCAACTTAAGCTTTTAATCATTTTATTCATTTATGGATTCATTCATCTTTCTGTAATCTGATGTATTGGTCTGGTTCTCCAACATAAAAACCATTATTGCAGCAAATGTCGCCATTTTAATTTGTAACCAGTGTCCCAGAATTTTTCATGAATTAATTGGACAGTCTTGCACATTAAATATAGTAATAAATGTCTTGCAATGCAGGTGAAATTTAAATGTAAAATATAAATAAATGGTGTTGGCTATAGGAATGTGAATATCCTGATATTTATGCTTAGTAAGTACACAAGTCTGCTAGAGAAAGAAAGTAACTAACATCATCTTGGCCCTGACACCCTCTCTACAGTACTGCAAGGCTGAAGGAATTGCACATCTGTGTGAAAAAGAAGACAAGGAAATCAAGCCAGGACTTCTCTCAAATGCAGTCTGGAAGAGCCATCCTGGGGCTGGACAGGCAGCACCCAGGGGCTCTCTCCCCTGGAGCCCACCCCTAAGCCATAAGGCTCTCCGCTGGGCTCTCACAGGGATCAGATCTCATAGGGATGATGAATCCTTGCCTGTCTGATCCCCTGGCCCAGGGAGCCAAGGGTAGCTTCCCCAGCCAGCACCTACTTTTCTGTGTCTGAGGCACTGGGTGAAATTCCGACTCTGGTACGCACCAGTTAAACTCTTTTTGGCAGAAGAGCCAGCTGTATGCCAGAAAGACTTAGACATCTTTAAAAAAAACTAAAGCATTCACATCAAGCAAAACATTGCAAGGACACGGTGTCACCATGTGAATTCACATGACAAATACTTCAAACCCAGAACAACGTATAGCTTTGCTTTTACAA
>VYZR01061323.1:1625-18122 GCA_013400675.1 Oxylabes madagascariensis
TGCTGCTGTAGTCTAATGTCTGCAATAGAGGACATACCCATACTTAGTAAAGCAGATTGCTCCATATTTACTAGCAGATACAATCTCTAGCCATTCTCGGGAACGTTTTTTCTTTTAATGACCACTTTGCCCTAGTAAGTGGTAATAAATGAGAGCCACAAAACCCACCCTTGCTTCAAAAAAATGCTGAGTACAGTAATTGAAATGTCTGTACAATGCACAGACAAAAGGAAAACTGGGATAACATCCACTGCATGCAGGTAGTACCTTTAAATATCCTTTTTACAAGCAAGGGCTTATCTCCAGCAATGGAAGCTTTTCCACCATCAAGACTGAATCCCAAACCAGCAGAGGTTTTCAATAATTCAATGGAGATGACATCATTCATGTCCAGGTTTGGATCTGCAATTGAACATTCACAGCACCTTGTTATGCAGGTAACAGTAGATTGCACATTGTGTTTGGTTGGTTTTTGCTTTTGCTGCAGTGACAGGACAATTCAGAGGTCAGTTACTCAGACTAGGACATGCCACCAAGTTTCTCAGAAGTGAATGTATTCTATTGTAGTTGTGAATGGAAGACAGTACAAAATGCATTTACACCCAGGGACATTCAAAAAAACCTGCCAAGACATTATTTTTTGGGTAGAATTATAGCTAGCAAATTTAGCAAATACTCTAAACATCAACAAAATAACTGAAAAATTACAAAAATAGGGAGTGGAGAGCATATCTTTTTCTTTCATTTGCTCCCTTTGCTTATTCAATGAACCACAGCTTTTTAAGTAACAGGAATGAATGAAATGTTGCATTAGGCAAACGTTCCATTCTCTTAAGCACCAATCTATAATCACTAACTACAGTGAAAAATTCTGGTCTCCTTTCTATGTATTTAATTATAATTAACTGTAGCTGTACCATGCCTCCTACATAGCAGATATTTCTGAAGTGCAATATCACTATAGCTGACTTAAAACATGATTTTGCTTCGGAAGAAATAAATCTGCAGTTTTGGAAAACAGGATCCTCTTTGCCTTGTGTGAATTTAATAATGATACAGTCTGTGTTATCACAAATTACTGCTACTGTTATCTTAGACAACTTTAAACGTTATCTAAAACATCTGGAGATGTCCTTTGCCTGGAAGGGTGGAAAGATGTTCTGAATAAGCCAACACCATTTTGTTTATAAGATCATGTTGCCCCCTAGTGCCTGGACCCAGCAGATATTCTGCATTTGTCAGGGTGCAGGATGTAGGGAGTTTAGGGCAGAGAGGGATTCTGAAGTAATTACGCAGATTATATCCATGGGAGCAATTCCAGAAAGGCTGATCCATTAATTAACAGAGTGCTTTCTTTTCTTTTTCTTTTTTTTTTTTTTTAAGCTGTGTTACAAAGTCGTATCATAAAACCCAGTGTAAGCATAAAACAGAAGAAACTGCTAAAGAAAAAAAATCCCTGTGAGAACAGTAATGATTAAAGGCAACAGATTATAAATAATTGAGTGGCAGCCTCATGTCCTGGTTTTGGGGTGGACAGAGCTGAGCCTGGTGTTGCCCTGGAGGCCAGCGGAGGCCAGGGGAAGCCCGTTGTCATCTCCTGCTCCCAAGCAGCACCATCCAGATAGGTGCTGAAGGGGTTTGGGTCTTAAATATCAAAAAAAATTTCAGAGATCTCTTCCTAACACACCAGTTGCAGCCTTTACACCAAAATGCTGTCCTGTTCCCAAACAGGAACTTAATATTCCACTAATAAATTTCCATTTGTCTCTACTTTCCTATGGGATGGCTGACTTCAATAGGCTTACTTCCATTTACTGCAATATAAAAATAATTTTTTTTATGTTTCTAGTAGAAACAGTATGAAATCTGCTTTTACAAAGAACAAGCTCAGTCCCTATGCTTAATAAACTGCAGGGCATGGGGTTTTCTTTGAGCTTCTAAAATTTTTTTAAAATTACTTCTGGTTGTTTTTGGTCTTGTATTGACTGCTGCTATTACTTAAAAGGAGTTTATCCTGGATTGGAAGAATATGCGGAACCACTTACCTAAGTAGAAATTGGATTTGGCCCTAAATTAGGTCTTCTAAGTTTGCGCCTATTTACAATAATTAAAAAAACCCAAAAACCAACCAAACCCCAAACTGTATTTAGGTTCCAAAGAGAACAAATAAAATTCAAAGGTAATTTCATTTTCTCCCTTCAATCGCATAAGGCACAGACACTTTTAATCTAAAACACATGGACATTTTTCCCTTCAGTCTGCTCTGCAAAGGAATCCTTCCAACTGTTCTTGGACAAAGATCATACCTGTTCCTATTTCCATGGAAACATCCTTTCCAGACCCCACACATTTTCTGCCAGTAGCTGATATCTCAAGTCTGGAAGAATTGTTTGTTTTGTCTTTTTCCTTCTGGATGACAATGACTGCATATTTGTACAGCCTTGCATGATGAAGAGTATTCAGGACATCTCCATGGACTGAGCTTGCCAGAGATTTGCCATTAATTGACAGAACAAGATCTCCTCGATGGATAGTTCCTTCTTGAGATGCCACTCCCTTTGAAAATACTCTGTGGACCTACAAGAAAGGTTTTATCAAGGATGTTTTAACCTCATGACCACACATAGCATTGTACAAGCCAAGCTGAACAGAGACAATCTACCAAAATCTGCAACCAGTGCCCACTGCCTGGATATCAAGCACACAGCATTTGCTCCAGTGAACATCCTTGAAGTGACTTGACAGAGCTCCATTTGGGAATGGGGGAATTCAGAGAAAAAATATGCTTTTATAGCATGGTCATTTCTGAGACAAAGATAACCAAAACCAGCTAGGGAATGTAATATAACAAATCACTTATGCTTTCACTAAACTCATCAAAGGTCTTCAATTAATATATTTGAAGTGACACAGAGGTTAAATCCATATCCGTGCCACAGCAACCACCAAGAACACTGTGGTGTGCAACACCCACTCTCCCAGTTCTCACTGACTGGGACATGCATCCTGTGCTGTTTTCAAATACACATTTCTAAACATCTGTGCACTGAAAGTCTCTGACTTACTGCAGCTGTTCAAGTATTTAATTGTTTGTCACAATCTGGCTGATCAAATACTATGCAAATAGATGGAAAGGGATGACTTAGCAGCTTGAAATGCATTTTTTTAGAGAAAAAATACTCTATTCAGAGTGGATTTAACTTTGAGAAAACTTGCAGCAAGTTTAGATGTGTGTCATTTACAAAAAGGAACTGACTAAAAGACTCAAAACCCAGTATTTAAGGACTTGCCTATTTTCCACTCTAATTTTAGCAGCCAGAATATGGTTTCCCATGGAGACAGTACTAGGTCTGACAAGCAAATGTTCAAGACAGCAAATCTGTGGACACAACTCTGCATGGCATTATCTTTAGGAATTTATCCTAATACCCAGACCAGCACCAAGGCATCAGAAGCCTCTTGGATCCTGTTCCATCTCACTGCAGGACCATGCTGAGATGGGCACCTGCTATAACCCCACAGATCCAATGAGATAAATTTCCAGCCAGTCTAAGCAGGCATTCAAAGCTGGAATAACAGCCTCAATAACAGATGTAGGGATGCAAATGCAAGTGGAATATAGGGGTCATGTCCAAAAAATCTGCTGCCGTCCCTCAGTTGCTCACCTCCTCAGTACCTTGAAGCTCACTAGGCATTTCCATTTCTGCACCCAAGTGTAGATATAACAGCCCATCTAAGCAGCTCAGCACCCAGTGGCAGCCCTAAATCTACCTGAGACAAAGAATCTCAGTAGATCAAGAACATTAATAAGATCCCTTTACACTCTCTGAACAAAAAGCATCAGGAAAGAGCAGGAATTGACACTCCTTTGGTCTCATGGCTAACAGAATTCAGGAAAGGGACATCATCCATTCCTCAGTCTGACAGAGCTCAAGATCTTGCTTTTTAGGCAGAGTCGCAGTCTCTAGGTTAGGAACTCAGTAAGGAATTCTCTGGGGTCATACCATACTTCTAACCTCAGCATTTAATGGATCTCTCTCTTTCAGGGCAGAATTTAAATGTTTACTTTGTGTTAAAGGAACCGTCACACAGGACACTAATTTTCTTGAAATTTTCTGTCTTACTGATCTGTTTTTGAACAGTCACTTTATACACATCAGTATCTTAATGNGCTAACAGAATTCAGGAAAGGGACATCATCCATTCCTCAGTCTGACAGAGCTCAAGATCTTGCTTTTTAGGCAGAGTCGCAGTCTCTAGGTTAGGAACTCAGTAAGGAATTCTCTGGGGTCATACCATACTTCTAACCTCAGCATTTAATGGATCTCTCTCTTTCAGGGCAGAATTTAAATGTTTACTTTGTGTTAAAGGAACCGTCACACAGGACACTAATTTTCTTGAAATTTTCTGTCTTACGGATCTGTTTTTGAACAGTCACTTTATACACATCAGTATCTTAATGGGACACTATCTTTGGTTCAGAATGCTGCTTAAGACTTAAAAAAACACTAACCAGACAACAATCCTCATTTACTGACCACCCACAGGTCTTACTAACTCAAAACAAATTTGTGATGTCTGCTGAGGTCTGCAACAATCTGTCTCGGGAACTGAAAAATCCTTCAAAAACTTTGCTGCACAGTGTCCTTTCAAGGGCTGGAAATGAAAGTCTCCCCTAAAAGGCTGTGTGCACTGCAGCTGCATGCAGAATTTTATTTACATGCACAGGATTTAGATTTAGCCCATCCCATCCAGTAAAAGATTTTTAAAGCCTGAAAGCGTAATTGTTATCCCTCTCAAATAATAAAAATTACACTTCCCAGACACTCTGATTTTAGTAGCAGATGGTAAGCTGCTGCTTTTGAGAGACACTGTGAATGACTAGCAGTGAGTCTTGATAAACGAGCACTTGATCTAATCACTAGCCTGCTTTAAAGCGAGCTTTGTAGAAAAATGACTTGCAGCCATCACTTACTGTGACTGATTTCTGTTCCAAGTCTATTCCTCCAGCAACACTAAATCCCAGGCCAGCTCCTTCTTCTTTGTGCAAGACTACAAAGTAGGTGTCTTCTTTGCTCTAGCAGAAAAATGGAGGTGCACAGGAAGTGGAAGAAGAAACACAAAACCAAAGATCAAGACCAAGTAGCCACATAAATGACAAATTCCCAGTACCCACAGATTATGGCACGTGAAAAGAGGCAACTGAAAGAATTAAAACTGAGATATTAAATGCATTTCATTTCATGTTACAGAATGAAGCAGCCATCTGCTCAGGAGAACTCAGGTGACAAGAAAAGTTTCTTCAGTCAGTTCAAGGCTAGCAAACAAAGTCAAAATTAGGATAGTGAAATGGCATTAACCCTTGGGCAGCCTAATTTTTACGGGCTGTAGTCAGTTTTCCATTGTTCAACATTTTGTAGTCAAAATTCAATATTCCCATACACCCTTCTGGACCAAGCACTGTACTCTTCAGGGAATTACTAACATTTTGTTATCCAATTTCTTCTTCCTCGAAAGAGAAACACAGATGTAATGCAGGGAAGTTGCATCAACCTCTTCTCAGCAGGGCTGGACAATCCTGCAAGGGGCAGTGGCTACACTACTGAAGCTTGGGAAGGTCAGATGGGACAGCAGGAAAAACTGTTTCACTTGGGAGATGAAAGTAAGGAGCCTGTTAGTGAGCTAAACAGGACTAAGCTGTGCTGTTGTAGAAATGTGAGCATCCTGCACAGGAAAAGGATTGGTGCAGGTTTGCAACCAACAGTCTGACACTGTCACAGAGACCACATTTTGTGGTGTAAGGGGACCTGTAGAAAGCAATTTGGTGGAGCAGGCACATATCTGTGGGGCAGAGCATCAGATGTGGGGAGTAGAAAGCAGATTTCTCAGCTTTTCTCCAGGATCCCATCTAACACCAGCTACTTCAAGAAATTGCCAATACTAAAAGTAACAGCAAATCATTAGAAACCAATCTCTTAATCTATTTAGCATTAAATGATATATTTAGTTCACTAAACTCAACGTATTAACTCAGCATTTGTCCTTTGTTTCAGACGGCACAGAGAGCCACAGATTATCAGATTTTGTGGTGAAACAACAGTCAAATTCCTGGTCTCACTGCATGTTTCTCTGCCAAACAGTGTCTGTGGAAGACTTCCTATACTAGAGGCATCCCTGCAATATACAGAGGCAATGTCGGAAACTGACATCACCCTATTCCACATCACTGATCCATCAGTACTCAAGGAGAGAGGAGCAGTGAGGGCAGAACAACTTTGTCCACAGTGTTTTGTAAATGCTAAGACCTGGCTCACCTGTACTCAAGTGAGAACAGCTTTATGTCTGGCTAGAAATAATAAAATCAATTAAGTAACTAGGCTAGCCCCTTTCCAAGTAATGGAAACATACACATCTCTTTGACTATTAAGTACTATAGAAACCCTTTTTCTTCAAGGGATCAGGCTCTTTCCAACCCTCGATATCTCAGCTTACTTTGCTTACAGTGATGAAGGAAGGAAAAAAAGTCACAAGTTCAGCTGTTAAAACAGTTATCCAAGGATCATGTGTGTTGGGCCAGTCAACAACACAGTCTGGATACTGGCTTCCCATTCCCAAGGTGCAGGCCCTCTCTCCCCAGCCCTCAGAACTGCTTCTTGCCAGCACACATAATATTGGGCAGAGACCCAGCTGTGGATGCTTACTGCTTTACTTGGACACACAAAGGACACACAAGGCCTCCAGTGATCACCTCTGTTTAGACTGTTAGCCAAAGATACCAGTCATAGAGACCTAAATAAAGTGCCCTTTTTAAAATTAATATTAGTAGCATTTATTAAATGCTAGCAGTAAATTCAGCACTGTTTAGAGCAAAGGATGGTGACAAACTCTTCCCAGGGAAGCTCTCAGGCCAAATCAAGCAGTCAGTCTCATTTTTCAACAACTGGATAACTATGAAGAACTGTTCTATTGTACATTCAAAATCCACTATTTGAATAATATAAAATTTTCCAGAGTATGTGCCACACTGGGCTTAAATATGAATAAGAAACTATGCAGACAAGGAGTGCATTCCAAAAAGCATTCAGCTTTATAAATATTTGAGCTCTCAGGCTTTGAAAAGTGGCATAAAGAAATAATCTCTCCAAGACGACATGCAAAATACTTTAGAGAACACTTAATTACCTCTGTCCAGTTGTGCAATCCAATCCTAATTTTATCTGTAAACCTAGCTAGCCCTCTTGGCTCACCAAGATTTTGAGACTTGTATGCTTTAGTTATGCTGTCCCCTCGAAGGAGATAAAGCTGGACATTTTGGGGAGGTCCTTTTCCCCCCAGCCTGTTCTATGTTTGAAATTATCAATCTTTTTGAACAAAACTCGAGAACATTCTAGATGCAGCTCAGCCAGCAGTTATGCAGACCAGATGGCAGTTTCCCTTCCAGCACTGTCATTATTTTATCAACTTCTGTTCTGATTTAAAAAGGATGTGGATGTATCCCACAAACAGAAACACTGAAAGTAGGCAAGTAATGTTCTGGCTGGCATTTCACTTTGGAAGGCTTCTTCAAACACCTAGATAATGAACCAAGTTATCTTGATGCAACAACCAGTTTCCACAGAAGAGAACAAAAAGGTCACAGGAGTCTCTTATAAACCCTTCAGCAGCCACATTCTGGTGTTCAAGTTCAGCACTGAACAAAATAAATTCAATTTCTGTGATTGCAGCTGGTAGCAAAAGGCACCAGGCACAAAGAGGAGCAGAGCTTCCCGTGCATGGTGGGAAAACTGAGTCTGACCCAGATGGCTGTTGGAAAGCTAAATTCTGCTGTGCAGTTACTGGGGAACCCAGAGATGGAGGAATACTTTTCCACTAAAAATAGGCATATTTATTGTGACTAACAATTGCTTTTGAACTTCCTTACACAAAAAGGCATTCAAAATTATCACAGTTTTATAGCAGGCATGTAAAAACCAGCATTAGTAAAATTAACATCAACAGCAGTTGATAGTAATAGCCTGTCCCGTGACTACTACTACTTGAAAGAGCCCTGAAACAGTTTGGAAAAGATTTTATCTACCCTTAAGAAAACCCTCAAAAATCCACCAATAACCCAGTTCTATCTCATGGCTTTTACCTTTACTTGTGCTTTGACTTCTTGGAGCATAGCAGCAACATCACATTTTGGTACTACCACTGACAAAACAGATTGCAGTTTTTGCTGGTCCAGGCTTGAAATGAGCAGCTGATCCAAACTAAAATAAACACAAAAAGACAGAAAAGCTCTATATTTCCCTATTTTGTAGAGATACATTTCATGTATACAGTGTAGGCTGCATTAGGATAAATAATAAAGAAGGAATCTTGAAAACTGGTAAGAAATGGTGTATGCTGGGAGGAGAGTAAGGGGCAGAGAAGATTATTTAAGAATAAATCTGAAAGTCAGTCCCTGTTCTGTTCCCCTCATCCTTCCCTAATGGTTTTCGCAACAGACATTAACAGGAGACAACTACATCTGAAGACTGCTTCTGGCAGGACAACAAGCTCGTTTGTCACCACAGGCTGCGCTGGCAGCCAGCGCTGTGCAGCCTCCTCTCCACCACTACTGCTGTGCTGTAACATGGCCAAAAAACTGACCAAAACCAGCTAGAGGGGTCACAGAAAAGGAGCCCAGCCATTCCAGGATAAAATATTGAATCCTGTACTGAAGCCATGACACAGTAGCATGGCAGCTCCAAGGCAGCAAGGTCATGAATGGCACCCCCAGACTGTGAGGAGACAGCAGGCTGGGGCCACAGCTGAAACGTGCTTCGGGGCAGACCTGTGGCACAGTGGAAGCTTTGCCATGGGTAGGGATGAAACAAAAATAGCAAAGCTGACACTAACCTGATAGACCAGCTGTTTCCCCCATCCAGAGAACTGCCATGGGGCACATCATCGTCCGAGGCAGAACCCGGGGTCCCTGAGCCGCTGTCCCGGGGGTTGCAGGCTCCCAGTCCCATCGCACCCAGCTCCGTAGGGCTGCAGTGGGCTGGTGGAGCTGCCCCGCTCTGGGTAGGCGCGCCAAGGGCTCTGCGGGGCGTGATTTCCAGCTCTGTCTTGAAGCAGGCGGGCTGTGGGGGCTCCGAGAAGCCCTCTCCACAGAGCTTGTCCAGGTCTGGCATACTGAGGGCTCTCAGCTCGCGCAGCCTGGAGCGGGACAGTGGCAGCCGCCCCAGGCCCCGGCTGCGGCGCACCTGTGAGGCTGAGGTGGGTAAGGCAGCCACGTCTGCCCCAGCGCCATCCTCCTCACTCCTCTGGGGCTTTCCATCCCCTTTGCCACCCTTGGTCACACACACAGGCTCTGTGCCAAGGGGAGACTTGGCCATGGTGTTGACTGGGCTGGGGCTGCCACCATAGGAGCTCAAGCTGCGCCGCAGTGCCCACGGTGCCTCAGCGGAGCTGGATGTGGTGGCCAACCCTCCACACGACCTCCTGGCAAGGGGCAACCTTGCAGCCGAGCATATATCAATGGCTTTCACAATGGGCCGGTCAAAATTTGCCAGGTTTTCAAAGGATTTGATCCTCTGTTTGACAGAGAAGGATGAAAGTGGCTCATGTGGCCAGTTCAGCTCATAGTAATAGTAATTCCGCCTGAAGCTTCTCAGTTTATCAGCAGTGGGGTGGCTGATGTCACTGGCTGAGGGGGATGTGTCATGGACCTTCTGGGCAATTTTGGAGGCATACGCCTGCTCCTTTCCACTCTGGCTGTTAGGCAGATTCAGGTGAACCATCTTGAACATCCCTGTTGCTGCCTGTGGGTGTTTCTCCTCTGCAGTTTGGCCCTGGGGTCCGTGCTCAGGGTGAACCTCTGCAACATGGCAGTCCTCCCTCAAGTGACCCGATAACTGGGATGGCATTGAGTAGGTCCTTGTCACAGGTTTCGACAAGCCACAGAGACGTCTGTCTCCAGCAGTATCTCCTCTTGAGAAATACTGCATGGTCTCCATCTCCTCAGTCAGCCGAGGCACTTCTGCACTCACCTCTTCTGTTTTCTCCAGCAATGGCAGCCGCAAAAACGATGCTGGTGAGGACGAGGCAGAGGAAGAGGAGGAAGGGGATGATGAGGAGGAAAGCTTCACCTCAATGAAAGTGCGTTGGATCTCCTGCCCCTCCAGCTGCTCCTGCTGAACTGAGGAGGATCCCAATGAAGAAGAGCAGGCTCCAGCAGACGTTCCTACATTTTGCAGATCTAATTGCCTAAGGTCATCTGCACTACAGATGCTTTTGATTGTGTTGAGGTCTCTTCCTGGGTTATCAGTCCTCCCTTTCACATATTCAGTTTTTGGTATCCCCTGAGGAGGTGAAGTGACTATGGACTGACTGCCTCTGGCTCTGAAATCATCCACCTTAGCACCCTTACCCTGACACACCACAGCCTGCATGGAAATTTGCTTCTCTTTTGGTTTTCCCCATGACAGCTCCCCACAGCCACATTTCATTTCACCACCTGTGGTTGAACTGCTGCTGCCATTTAGGAGAGGCAGAAGTGAATCTTCAGAAATTACCAGAGATGGTTTATTTTCTAGCTCTGATTTCAGAGTCTTTGAGGCTGATGAAATGCTCTTTCCAGGATCTGAGTTTGTAGGTGAATTATGGGACAATGGTGTTTTCTTTCCCAGAAGTCTGGGTGACAGTTGTGGAGAAACAGAAGCCCTTTTCTGATCAGCCCCATTGACTTTGGTAGGAGTAATGCCAGAAGAATCTGAATTTGTCTTTGCTTTGCTTTTGATGGTGAACCCTTTTAGTTTTGGTCCTGCTTTAGATTTCTGATTATTTAAAAGGGTGTCCATTATACTTTTTTGTGCCATTGCCTTAGACTCCTGACAGGATTTTTTCTGTGAGGATGGGCTGTGCGGTACTGCGGCTACTTTGCAGTGATTTGTGCCTGAGCTTTGGACTTTTCCATTTGAAGTCCTTCCTGAAGTCACAGAGTTAATCTTCTCATTTTTTCCTGGCAGTTCATGAGCTGCATTAGCCTTTGGATCTTTAGATCTAGTGGGAAAGGGTGACCTGAGTGATATTCCTCTTGTTGACAATGCATTCACATGACTGCTGTCTGTTTTAGACAAGGTGGACAAACTGTTGGTTTCTTTCTTCAGCAAGCAATAATTAGCAGCATGATTACAGTCATCACCTGCCATTTCACTTTCAGATTTGGATCCCTGCTCATCGCAATATCCTTCTTTCTCAAACAAGCTGTTCTCCAAGACATTGACATTTCTAGCAGAGCAAAAGCTTGTCTTTTTGCAGTGCAGAGACCCTTTTTCTTCAACGGATTCACAGCATTTCTTATTTTCATTACTGTTCCCCAAATCCATCTGTTCTTCTGTACGTAAGGCACCATTGTTACAGAAAGAGTAAACTTCAGGGATACTGACTGAATTCTTCAGGATGTCTTCTTCTGGCAGAAGAACTGAGGAAGGAGAACACAAGGATGCAGAGGACACATCTGGACACTGTGAAGGACATGGAGTGGGCCCACCATTATCTTCCAAACCTAGTTTGTTGATGCTTGTCTCCAGTGACCCACACATTGCACAGCCGTCTTTCTGCAAAACTTTGCCACTGTAAGGGTGCAGCTGGGATAGTGAGGATGAACTTGTTCCAGAGGTGAGATGCTGCTCCTGTGAGGGCTTCTGCAGCTCATCATTCACGCAACAAATTTCAATTTGCTCCTCATCTGACTCTGTTACAGTACAGCCTGCAGGGGCATTAGCAGCAGCACATTGCCCAAGCAACACCTCACTAGCACTGTCAAAGGCTTCTGTCAGAGACTCTGCATCTGAGTGAGAATCCTCCGCAGCCCCATACATTGACTTTGGAAATGGGTCACTTTTCTTACCTTCCAGAGAGTTTGCTGCAGGCAACTCATCCTCGTTTAAACTGCTAAAATTCCTAGAATAGTTATTTAAAGAGTTTTTATTCACAGTAAAAAGTCTGCCTGTGTTGATGGAGTCCAACACAGACAGCCCCAAAACCCCTTGTGCACTAGCTCCACAATTCACAGTTTTCTCCAGCAGCTCCTCCTTGTGTGCTGGTGGCTCAGACTCGGGGCAGCCTTCGTCAGTGCCACAGCAGCACATCGTGGTGTACTCGTCTCGGAGGGGACTTTCTGCACGCGATGGGGTGCGCGAGGCCCTGCTCTCAGGGGCACCCATCTGGCTGAGCAGGTCATCGATGTCAGTGACGGGGATGGCCGCGCAGTCCTCGTCACGGCTGCCCTTCGGGGTACCCCTGTGCACGTCCCTGCTCGTGGCATCAGGCGGCAGTGTTGCTCTCTCCGCCGCACAGCCGCCCACAGCAGCTTGCAAACTTGTTTTTTCTCGCTTCCCAGAACTCTGTTCTTCCTCCGTCGTGAGGATGCTGTTGACATTGGCCTGATTTTGCGTGTCTACCCCTGGAGACAGGATGAGGTTTGTAAATCTGCTGACAGCTGCATCATGATTGAAAAAAAAAAAAAAGGCAAAATCCTGTCAAATATAAGAAGTCATATAGAAAACACCAGGTTTTATTATAAAAATAGACACCCACATAGACTACATGTTTTCATTTTGATCTGCACTCCTTCTGTAATGATGTTTACAACAACTCGAATTAATCATAACCATGTGTATTTGAGTAGTGCACAGAAGGGAGCAATCCACTTATCCAAGGTGAGCAGTCATGATCTGTTTAACTCTCATCTTTGAAATTGCAGCAGTCAAGCAGTCAACTACCAAAGTGTCAGCATGCAGTAAGTCACGCTGAGCAGCCCTGCTTCTCATCACTTCATCTCTGAAGTCCCCCACAGAGATGCTGGGGAGCACAGAAAGCCCTGACATAGCAAAGGTGACCAGATAACTCAGTGACAGTCTGTGCATAAATAACTTGGCTCTGACCCCTCAGCACTTCTGCAGGTGTTCAATGTGACACACATGGGTGACGTTATGCACACATTAAGCACATGGGCTTTACTGCATTTCTGGCACAGACCCCTCCTTGCTTCCAGCACATGTTTAACCCACTCCTGGGCAGCACATTGAGCTCCCTGTCACTGCTGCACTCTGACACATTCCTGCTCATCCATTTCTTCACATCTTCAGTTTCCAGTATTTCACCTTACGTACCAGATTTCACTTTTCTACCCTGCTTCTGACAAATGCATCCCCATTCAAGCTGCCTTCCAGAAGGCCAGTTACTATGACATGGGGCTGAGAAAGTGTATGGAGAAGGAGAAGTTATTCACAGTATCAGCATCCTTTCCAGCTCATTCAAAGCTGCCTGCGCACCTCTGTACTTCTCACACAAACCTGCTGGATTATCCACATCACTTAACTTGGGTATCCATGTTAAGAAGTGCTGATTCCTCCTGGAGTCAACAGAAAAACCTCAGGAGGGTTGACCCCAGGAGGGCAATCTGAAGCAGTCAGGTTAGAAGTTGAAGTACTCCCCTGCTTCAGCATGGTGGATCACATGCTAAAGAGACCATCTTGTTTGCCAGAGGGATAAGACAAGGGGAAGGGTGAAGTGCCTTACAAAGTACTGCCAGTGTGTCCTTACCCCAATGCTATTGGTTTGAAAAGCCACAGCAATCTAAGAAAACAAGAACAAGATCCTGCCAAGCCTGGAATTCCTTAAAGAACAACTGGAAGTCAAGCATCTGGAAGCACTTTAGGTTCCCAGGTATTAATACGTACACAAAGAAGATCATAAGCTAGAACAAAGCAAAATATTATGTTCTTCCTGAATTTGAAAAAGTATGCTTTTCTTTTTCAACCACTCATTTCCACACCACATAATTTGTACAGTCTGTGGGGATTCATATATTGCTGTAGCAGCATAAATCAGCCCTGAGCAGAAAGCAAGAAGGCATCAAGTACTTCAACTCACACTAGAAAACTTTTTGTAATGAAACATGAAAATAAACATTTTTATAAGATTTTAGTTTTCTGTTTCATCTTCCTGCACTTTAGAGAATTCTGACACATAAAAGGAAAGGAAAGAAAGAAAGAAAGAAAGAAAAGAGGTTTTTAGTATCTTATCATCCATTCATAAAAACATTACTAGAACTTCAGATTTAGAGAAGAGAGATTTGATTGGATTTGATTATAAGAGGCCAATATATTGGCAATAAAACGAGTTGTCAGGACAAGAGTCACTGCCATTTTAGCTCCAGGACTGCATCAAATGACTCAGACCTCTGCAAACACTGGCAGGAGGGACCTACTCTATGTGGGAGCTTTGAATACCTCACACAGGAGTAGGTTTTCTCCTCTTATTATGGTGCTGGAGAGGATCCTGAAGCTTGGTTTGGTGATGAAGTGCTTTGCTTGGCTCACCAATGCAGACACAATGTCCCCCTGTCTTCTCTGAATCCATGTGGAAAGCTAGAACAGCAGAAGGTCTGGCCCAGCTAATTCAAGGGTGTTTTGTTGACTGGTACCCAGAATAAATGGTGCAAAAGCAAAACTACTTTCTCACCTGATGCTGCCTTCTGGATCTCCAGGGTTACGGATGTGGGAAGACACTGCATAAGCAAGCAGATTTCCTCATACATCATCTTGCTGACAGGGATGCTGTTGATGGTGGTAATCTCATCTCCTACAGCCATTTTGCCCATTGAGCCCTGATGTAAAGAGAGATTCAAGGAAATTATAAATACACATCAGAAGCCCTGCCACAGAGGCAAAGATTGCAGGGAAGCAATTAATAGCTTATGAGCAATACCCCCTATTTCACGTCACTGCAGAGCACAGGTACCACTGCTGTCAGTTTGCCAGCACATAAATAAAGAACAGACTGTGTTTCTGCCAGGAGGAGAATTAAAGATCAATCTAAAACAGGAAGGTCAAAAGATCTGCTGGCTTGTCTGGGAGATGAGTATCAGGATGGAGGACATAGCCCTCTTAGTTAAATGAAATGGGATAGATCAGCCCTAGCTTCTTCAGGACTGGAACACCATGTGTCATTTTTTAATTCCATGCATGAACTACTTCTCAGGTGCACTCTCTTAAACCAGTGAACAGATATGAACCGAGCTCTTAAGGTACAGGTTTGTTTCTCAATAATGCAAAATAAGTCTGAGAAAAAGGCAAGAACAAAACCCAAACCCCCAGATCTCACAGCCCTATTCAAACTGCTATGCCATATCCCCTCTTACTCTAGTGGCCACTAATGAGATTAAAAATGCTACAGCCAGGTTTGTACACCAGACTATTATTCTTCTTTCTGCACTTCTGCATCCAGTAATTCCACAACCAGCATGAAGCACTTATTCATACTGATACAGGCATGTATGAGACACAGAAGAGCAATGTGTTACTGGTACTACTGTAGCTCTTGGCAAACCTGGCCAGAACCTAAAGCCTCTTGGTTCCAGATCCCTGTAATACAGGGACATGTGCATACAAAATAGTAAAGCACAATATACATTTGTTAACACAATCCTCCGTCATCAGGATTTACTTATTTTGTCTTTGCCCATAGTTAGAAAATAAATACAAAAATTGCATTCCCTCAAAATCGCAATTTCAAGGGGGGATGAGACCATCTCAGTGGATCTGCGTCCTGCCTCTCTTAGTTTTGAATTAGCCTGAGTGCACTTCTGAATCAGAAGCATTTTATTTAGAACTCCAGAACAACATGGTATGACACATTTTGTCCAGCAAGGACAAACACTGCAGTTGTGCTTACTCTCAACAGACCACTTGCTTAATAATAATGATAAAAATAATAATAGTCATCCCCACAATGGGAAAGCAGATCACTCTAAGGCAACTCAAATTACAAATTACCATTTCTGCTGGTCCACCTGGCCGCATCCCTGTGACGACAACCTTTAAGGGCATGGCTTGGATTTCCAAATCCAGGCCAAACGACTCATGCTCACTGCGAACCAGAGTGACGACTTCAACCTGGCCCTGCCCAACTGCATCAGGTGCTTCACACTTCTTGCTGTGAGGGAGCATCCTGGCAACAGGCTTGTTGTAAGAGCCATGCTCCTCTGTCCTGTGTCTCTGAAGGCTTCGGCACTCAGTGCTCATCATGCTTTTCACTCTGGTGACTGCTCTGTGCTCAAGTTTTGGTGATCTCTTGGATTCAAGTTGTGCTTCCCGGAGCTCCCTCAAACTCAGGTTGCCAAGACGAACTTCAGGCACACTTGAGTAATCAAATGCTATGATTGGAAAAAAAGGAGATTCAATTTGCTCTAGAGTGCTATCTGCAGATGCCACAGAATTGCTGAAGACAGGGGAAGATGTCTCCATGCCACTGTATCTTGATGACTCACTGTCCTGGCTCTCATCATCGATTTCTACAGACGAGGTTGTAATGACAATGCCAGCATCCTCCTGGCTCTTGGCCCTCTGGCTTCTGTGCAAGTGGGAACTTTCGTCATCATCACTGGCATCACCATCATAGAAAACAACTCTCCTCTGTCGGTGAAAAGGGCTGCGGGCAGATTTGGGGCTGTCACTGAGA
>VYZR01061354.1:7359-20097 GCA_013400675.1 Oxylabes madagascariensis
GTGCTGCTGGTTTTGTTGTTTTTTTTTTTTTCCTCCCTGGAAACATGGGCTGGAGCAAAAAAACAAATTGCTGCGAAGAGAAGCAGCTGCCAGAGAGGTCAAAGAGTAATTTCTGTGGCCAGATATGATCAAGTGGTGTTGAGAAAGAGGTGGATAAGGAAGGAAATTGTGCAGTGCCTTTGTTTCCAGAAGAGGAACTGATTAAGATGTCAGCTTGTTCTGCTTCCATCTTCATTTATTAAATTGTCAGCTTCTATCTGTCCCATGGGATCTCCCCGTAGTGAATCTTCTCTACAGAGGGAGATTTCTGGAGCTGGGTTTGATATTCCAGGCTCAGCTTCCCATTGAAATTGTACTGATCTCAGGGCCTTAAAAATGGGGATAAAAGCAGCACCTTTGATCTCAGCCTTTGTCATTCATCACACAGGATTTTTTTTTTTTGGCCAAAGCTTCGAGATCAATCCTTTGGTTTCACATCCCATCAGCGTCGTGTAAAATGCATCTCTTAACCTTCAAGTGACTTTGGCTTCCCTTCAGGCACTTCAGGCTGACTCAGGACCCGAGTGGAAGAAGTTTGGGTTGTCCCTGGAGCCCTTCCTCCTTCTCCTGGACCCACTCTTGGAGGTGTTAGATCATAGGTTGGACTTGATGACCTCCAAGATCTTTTCCAGCCTAGTTCATTCTGTGATTCAGCCTGTGATTCTCTTTGTCCTGTGATTTTCCAAGGGGAAAAGCGGGGAAATGATGCCTTAAGTTTGAGCTTTCGTGTATTTCAGGTTCTGTGCGGCCCAGGGGTGCAGCTCTGAGCTCACACTCGGTGTCACAGCTCCTCACAGAGCAGGGACACAAAACAAATCCTTTTCCTGCTGCACACCAAGCACAAAGGTTGCAAGTTTTCAGGCCCAACAGCACAAACAAGGGTGGGCTGAAGGGAGGAACAAGAAGGATGGGACCTCATAATCTGAAGCTGTAATTGGACAATTAAACCCCAAAATACAAATAGACCAAAACTTATAAAAATGTAAGATCTTGTGACCGGCCCAGCCATTTTGTGACCATTTTGGGTCCACCTTGGGTGTAGCCCTGGCTAGGTCCTGTCCTGCCCAAGCTGTATCCTAAAGGCCTTTCAATAAATATCTGCTTTATCTCTGTCCAGTCCCTATTCCAGGTCAGCCTTCCCAAGGCATCAATCACCCCAGCCCACTTTGCCCTCAGTCAGCCTCGCTGAGCTCTCGTGGAGCATCCTGTGATCATTTTCTGTGTGGGAGGGCCGTGCACAGATCAGAAATGTCTTATCAGACACCAAATCCCTGGGCCCTGCTGCACTACAGGTGTCAACAACAACCCTCGGCCTGAAGGGGAGATCCTTTGGCTCCCTTTTAGCTGGCCTGGTTATTCCTTCCGAGGTGAGATCACACCAAAAGCATGTCAAGCCTAATGAAAACAGCACCTGGATGCGTGAAAAGGCGCAAAAGCTCATTGAGTTGATTGAAGAGCCCTCAGTTTGCAAACACCTTTATTGCACTCAAGACGGGCCTCGCCCAAGCCCACCCTCTGGAAATAAAAATCCTCATTTGTGTTCCCTGCCCCCTGGGACGTGGTGGGACCTGAGTGGTGCCAGAGGCTGCCCAGAGCTGCAGCAGAGCCCGCTCAAAGTCACAGCATCCTTGAGCTTTCACTGCCTCCCTGTTATTATTGCTGCTGTTATTAGACTTTGTAATGCACTCGGCTCCCAAGTGCTCCCTGCTATTGCTGAGATTACACAATCCTTCAAGGAATTTTAAAGACAGCTGTTTCGTGCATGCTCCAAAGGAACGGGGAGGGGGAGAAGCTGGTTTTTACACTGATAGGCAGCGTTGCTGTACAGAGCTGAAGTGTGGGTGAGGGAGAAAAGACCTACAAGGTCTCCAGTGCGCAGCAGGAGAAGGGAGGGGCGGCTCTTCCCGGAAAATCTGCCCTGCATGGCAAAGCTGGGACTTGGAGAGAGGTGGGATGGGTGTTTTCTTTGGCTCAGTGACCAGGGTGAAGAGTCCAGAGCCCCACACGAGTGTGGCCAGAGAGGTCGCAAAAGGTCAAGTGGTCCTTGGGGGTCCCGTCTCACCACAGAGCCACGCGCAGAACTTCACAGAATGAGAGAATCAGTGAGGTTGGAAAAGAAGAAGAGCATCAAATCCAACCATTCCTTGATAAATACACATCATTGATGGAGGCTGGAAAGGGGATGGAATAGAAAGTGGTGGAGGAAAGGAATTAAGCAAGAAATTGTTTTAGCTGCAGGGTTAGGAGAGGAGGGCATGGAAGACTTTTATATTTGCAAAGCTCCTTTCCATTTGAGAAATGTGCTGAATTGTGCAACAGGATATAACATTGGTAGTACTGTAAGCACTTTTTAATTGGTTTTTCTTCCTAGGGACAGGGGTTTATAACATCTGAGTGTTCCCTGTCTGTCTCAAGCACTACTTCCCTAATTTCTTCCAGTTTTCCTTGAGGTCGAGTCTGGGCTTGGACAGGTAGGGATACTTTTCCTGTATTTGCTTTTGGAAGGGATTTAACAGAGCAACACCCAAAATTCCTGTGTATTCATGAAATCTAAAGGTTCAGAATGATTTTCACAGCTGAGATATTCCAAGAGGAGTTGATGTGAGCATAAAAAAACCCAAACAAACCCCATAAGAGAAACAGTCACCTAATGCAATACTAAAATAGTTCTGTGAAATATTGAAGGCTGGAGAGCCATTCGCTTCATTTTCTCTAATTGGGTGGTTCATTTACTCATGGGGCTAATTACCACAGCACCAGGGGGGTGCCAGGAGCCCATTGTGGGTTCAGGAGGGGCTTTCACCAGCCCAGGGTGGGGGGTGGCCCTCAAAAGATCCTCCAAAGCCCCCCTTGGAGGGTGGTGGAGGTGGAGGGTGGTGGAGGTGAAATAACCACGGACAGCACAGCAGTGACCAGCCCTGCCCTAGGAGGAAGACGAGAAATCTGAGCCACAGGTAGGGGAAAATCTGTCTAAACCAAGTAGTGTCAGCTTGGATTTGTGCTGGGCAGGTGCTCGGGGAGGGGAACAGAGCAGCAGATGTTGGATGCAGGGGATGAGGGAAGCAGGGCGAGCACAGCTGCTCAGTTATGATCCTGTGAGGGGGAGGAAGGGGAGGAAGCTCTGGGTGCTGGATGGGTGACAGCCGGGGATCACCAAAAGTGGCACTTGGAAAAAATTGCACCTTGACAGAAATTTATTGGGCAGTGGGAAGGTTCTGGAAAGGAAGTGAGATCAACCTTCTGGTCTGGGAAACTAAAAACTGCACTGAGTAATCCTACAGTAAATCATTACAGTGATTTACCAGCAATTAAAAAGGCAAAATAAGATTTAATGGAACGTACGAGTTTTGCTCTTTCCATAGTTCAGGGAAAGGGGGATTCCCAAGTTCTGAACCCACCAGGCTGCAGGGAAGTTACAGAACCCCATGGAATTGTGGTGAGGGTGGAGAAGGGATAGACCCAGTGCTGTGACAAGAGGTTACAGCCAGAGGCAGAACACAGGAATTTAAACTGGAATCATTCCAAGAATTACTTTTTTAATCATGAGTGTGGTCAGATATGAGAGGATGCTGTGGGCTCATCCCCTTACGGAGGGGTTGAGGATATCCAGAGGGGCTGGAACACGTTGGTTTGGCAATGCCGGTGGAATAAGTTAAATTGTTTTATTGGGCCTGATGTCTGAAGACAATCAGAGAGAGAAAGAAACCAAACCCATCCCTCTGGCTCGCTGCCAAACAACCTGAATGCTGCCAGAGCGGGATAATAACACCAATTGGCTCATTGTCTTTTTTCAAAAGCCATTTCCATTCATTTTGTCCTCTCATTGTTCCCCGAGCCAGCTTCCCATCTCTGTGTTTGGGCTGCGCAGCTGAATTCTGCGCTGCTCCTGCTTTCAGCTCGTGGTTGGAATCTCAGCCCGGAGCACCTGGGAGTCAAAGCAGCCCTGGAAAAGCACAGCAGCAGGGGGATGGTTTTGTAAGCAGGGCTTTGCTAATTTTGAAAGGGGGGACACAAAGCCATAATTGGAGGTGAAATTCAAACAGGGATGATCCAAGGGAGCACAGCCTTGGGGGTGAGGAAATAAGCAAAATTCTTCTTTCCCCTCCTAAAAGTTGCCTTGGAGCTGCTGCTGCTGTTTCAGGGGATGTTCAAACCCTCAGCTCATCTTTTGCCTGAATCACAACTAATAGGAACAGCAAAATGTGTGATGAAGGGATTCTGATTACTCCCCTCTCACTTTGGAAGATCGAGCATTAATTTCTACAGCCTTTCCAACCTGGGGTTCGATTTCACTTCTTGTGCTTCGCAAGAATCAATAATTATTCTTTGGATGTCTCGATAGTTATTCTTTAGATGTTGAGTAGAAAATAATTGTCTGGGCGTTGTTTGAAGTTGCTGAGTGCATGAAATGATCAGGAATGACCCCTGGAGAGTCGGTTCAGGAAGGTTTGAATCACCACCCTCCGTGCGACCTGCAGAGATGAACGAGGCTTATCTCACCTCTTAAATATTTACAGTAAAGACCAAACCATGGCTAATGTCTCAACCTAACAGGTTTTGACACAGTGAAATTAAAGCTGGCTGTGAAATCAGGGTTACGTGGTTGCTTAAACCCCACCAAACACACCATTAAATGTTCCTGGACCCGGAATGGATGTTCTGGATCCAGAATGGATATTCTGGACGCAGAATGGATGTTCTGGTCAAATTTGGCTTCAGGATTGGTAAATTGTTTATAGATAAATTAATCTGAATCTGCTCTTTTCACGGAATTTTCTGGTGCTTGACTATTCCTGCATTGCTCCGATGCCTATGCTCCCCTCCAGTCTGCAAATAGCCATTTATAAATTTGGGATATGGAATGACTCAGTTCATTATTAAAGGATACTGAACCTCAGAGACTGCAGATAATTACTTTTGCATACTATTAAAAGTGTTCGTAAAAATTGACATTATTTTAAGGCTCAACGAGAGGTACACGACTAAAATAGCATTAAAATTTTATTTTTTTTTCCCCTCTCTGCAAATCCAATGACATTTAAAATATGACATTTGGAAGGCAGAACCTCCAATATCCAATAATGCCAGCGTGTGTGCGGCCATATTTCTTCGCTGGCTGCAGACAAATGGTTGTCAATGTCACCTTCAGCACCTGCCATCACTTATTAGCAGCTCTGAAATCCTGTTTGGGGAAGTTCTGGAGCATTTTATAGCCACCAGGAAAGTCAATTAATTAGGCTGCGCCGCCACACGAGCGCTGCAATTATTTCGCCATTCCCTTTGATTTTCCGTTGACCAGAAAATTTTCAGGCAACTCTTGGAGGCCAATTAAGGAGTTGTAGGATTGCACAAAAGTGCAGATCCCATTGCTGTGGACTTTAGGCTCGGGATTTGCTGTGTGCAACTTTGATTTGTTCATCTGCTTTGTTTTTGCTCTCACTGCTGCCATCTGCATTGCTCTTCAAGGAAATCCCTTCTTTTGAGAGCTCTTCCTTTCAAATTTAGCACACAAAGTTGGAGATACAAAGAGTGATTTGGGAGTGGATTCAGAATCAAACCTTGCTGAGTTCTTTGAAATTACTTCTCCTAAATACCCAGCTGTAAAAATTTAGATGTTACTGTGTTTAGCCTTTTTTACCTCTTTTCATCAGTTATCTGCAATCATGGAAGGAGTGGATGTGGCACTTTCTGATGTGATTTAGCGGGCAGGGTCATATTTGGTCAAAGGCTGGACTTGATGACCTTGGAGGTCTTTTCCCACCTTAACAATTCCAAGATTCTCTAATTGCACCCCAGACCAAACTCTAAAATTCTAGTTAGCATTTAGCCAGGGTCCCATTCCACAAAAATGCATCCCACGACACAGATTATTCAAACAGCATTCATTTTAACCTGTTCCAGAACTGGAACTCCTAAAGAACACCTAAATAATAATGAATATTTTTTAATACCCACAGCAAAGGCTGTGCAGATATTGCTGTACGGCAGGAAAGTGTTCCAACCTCTTGGAGTTTTTGTTTTCACCAATCTGTCTGACAGAGTTAAGTACATAAGGCTCAGAGAGGGAATTCTTGAGAGACAAGTAAGAGATAAAAATTTCTGGGCTTGGATTTCCCCTGAATAGCAAATGAATTTGGGGACTGGATAAGATGGGGCATGGAACTGGTCTCTATCTGCACTGTCTGACCCAAATTAGATCAGAAATCAGTGGGCTGTCAGGAGTGAATCACACTGGATGTACCTAATAATAAACTGAGTCCTGACAGGCAGAGGGGGAGAGGGCTTTTGATGCCTTTTTTTGGGGCTACCTAAAACCAGAGGCCAGACAGAGTTAAGGGAATAAAAAGCAGTTCTGTTTATGGAAGGGCCTCCAGGTACATTTGGGGCGGACAAAGCCCCCCGGGGCTGCACCCAAAATGGACCCCGGGTCATGGGTTTTCTTAAAAGTTTGGTCCATTTGCACATTGGGGGTTCATCTTCCAATTACAGCTCCAGCTAATGAAGTCATTTACCCCAAGTTTCCCCCCCAGCTCACTTTTGTTTCCATCCCTGGGGCCTGAGGCAGTGAGGGGTCCCTGATTGCCAGGCCTGGAGAGGAATTGTTGTGTCTGCCCAAAACGGGGAAGCAGCAGCTCACACCGTGTGTGGAGTTTGGAGTCACACACTGAAGAATTTACAGGAGTACAAATGTATGGAAAATATAAAAGCTCAAATCCTAAGGCGTCAGTTTCAGATCTGAAATGCCGAAAGGACACGGGAGAGGAGGGAGATGTCACACGGAGACTGTTCTGAGGAGCTGGGCTGAAATCGGCCTAACAACAGGATTGGCATTCCTGGTAAAGGATTACCAAGATTTTAGACCTTGTGGCTGAATGCTGCTAATTTTTGATTTGGTTTGCCGTTGTGTTCTTTCTCCAATCCAGGTTCTAAGGACATTCCAGACGGTGTCAGAGCTGCCTCTGGCTGAGCCCTCCCCTGAGCAGGGACCATGGGCAGCAGTGGGATCCATCCAGGAGCACCAGGGACAAATCCCGTGGAAGAAACACCACTGCTCCTGTGAGATGACAGCCTTCACTCCATGGATTTTCCACAATCCCCCTCCTCTGTGCCCGCTCCATCCCTCTGGATCCAGCGGCACCACGTGCTCTGGCCTGGTTTGCCAAATGTTCAATGACTGTTAAACCACCTCTCTAAAGGTTTGGATCATTTAAAAATTCCCCTCAGGTGGGGTCCTATCCATCAAATCCTCTGCCATTCCCAGTCCCTGTATCCCCTGCCACACAAATCCAATGGGAACAGCCTGCTGCAAAGCTCCCAGGGTGGAATTCCTACTCACCAGGAGCAAACAGGCTGGATTATTTTAGTGCTGTTGTCAATAGGTGGCAATAATCTCCTTCCCTGCAGCTCCCTAATGAATGTTTACACTTTTCCACCGCCCCGGCTGGAAATTTTCTCTCAGAGTCTCCAGTTATTTATATCCACAAAGTTCTGCATTTCCCCCATTATAATTTTTCATGTCACCACAGGCCAGTGACGGGGGAGGCATGGCATGACATTACTTTATTAAAGCCGACACTTCACCTTGGATCAAATGAGTTTTCATCTGCTGCATTTGCAGCCAAAAACCATTAGCATTCCACTTCCGTCCTGCCATCCACTAACGTGCTCCCAAATATTTGCAGGAAATCAGATTTATGAAGTGGTCAGAGAGCTGCGAGGAAGGGAATGTGGCGCTCCAGGTTCATTGAGGTATTCAGAGCATGGAGGAGTCGCAGCAGCATCGCCAGGGATGCCCAGGATTTGCTTTCCTGTCACTGCTCCCTTCTCTGCTCCTGATTTATCCAGGATGAATCCCAAGCCTTTAGAAACACGTGGTTTTTTCTCCTGATTTATCAGAAATGGGTGATGACATTATGGCTCCTTTCAAGTTCATCACCGTTGAAGTTCATGGAGTGAAAACACATCTTTTGATTTGTTGAATGTGTTGAAACCCCCTCACACCAAATACCAGCCTGGAAGTCATTCAGGCAAATCTCAGAATGAACCAGGGTGGCCACTGCCAAGCGCTTTTTGCACTGGTTAATCTGCTTTTCCTCAGGCTGGGTTTTTTTAATCTCTTAAAAGATGTGAACACGATTTTCCTGCCATTTTTGTCCTGTTTCATCTTGACAGCCGTGGCTGTGCAATATTAGCAGTTACTCATGAAACACTTCCCTACGCAGGGTTTGGGAGCATTTTAATGTCACATTCACATCACACTCACGAAGGTTCAGCTGCTAAAGTTGGTATGTGACTGTCGTTAATATTTCCCTGAAGTTTTTTTGATGTGAAAAACCAGGACGTTGCTCACACTCCACAGGAATATATATTTATATTTTAGAATTAAGGAATCATTAAGACTGGAAAAACCCTCTGAGATCATCAAGAATTGAGACCACAAATATATAAATAATATAAATATGAAGAGAGTAAAATTACCTTGAGATTTGGGATCCTGAAATTTGGGAATGGGGACCAAGGCACCGGCACCATTACAAAATGCACATCACACCGGCTGTAGTTCTCATGTTTTTATTAGTTGTACTTTATTTCCATCTCAGCCCCTCCCCACCCTCACATGTTCCTCATGTCCAACCTCATTACTTCCAGTGCAGCTCATTCATCATTATCAATCATCTTTCTAACATCCAATTTGAACAATTTTATTTTTCCCCACCCCAGGCACCCACCACTGGTCCTGCTGGAGGTGACCTGGGGCAGACGTCCCCAGTCAACCCCCGGGCTCACAGTTCATATTTTAACAAAGCAGATCCAGAGGCTCCATCCCTGAGCAGCTGGAAATGGTTGGAGGAGGGAAAACTCTCAGGGGGAAGCAGCTGCTGGGGTTTAGAAAAGCAGGAAGAGCAGCAGGACCAGAGGTTGGGGGTTTCCTTGTCCCAAAGGAAAGAAAGTGAGGAATCCAACTGTTCATCTTCTCTCCTTCAGCCCATCCAACTGCTGGAACGAAGGAAAGAAATCTTCTGTCCACTGTCCAAGAGGTAAGACTTGTCCCAAGGATGCTCTTTGGTTCCATATAGCTTACACTGGAAAATATTAGAAAAATATAAGGGAATAGGAGAAAAATTTACTTCTTTTCCCTTTCATCTAAAGAGGGTATAAACAACTCACTAAAGTTGGGGGTTTTTGTTGTTTAGCTGGGTTTTTTTCTTTAGCTGTTGCAAATCTTTGGCTTCTTAAAACTCTTGCTTTTATGATGTATGTCTGTTGGAGAACTGATGTTAGAAATCTGATTTAACACATAATTTGTCTTCCAAGTGGGTTTTTTTCAGGCTTTGAAAAAATCTAATCCCCACCTCTTTTTTTTTTTTTTTTTTTTNTAAAAAAACTAATCCCCCCCCCTTTTTTTTTTTTTTTTTTGTGACATATTTAATTCATCCTCTTCTCTTGTCAGGCCTGCCAATATTTAATTCTCAGAGACTTAAATAATTTCAAGGTGTAACTTTTGCCTCTAAGTAAACAAGAGAATAACAAGCAAGACTGAGGCAGGCACAGGCAATGAGTAATCACTGGGCGAGGCAGATGCTGCATTTGGTTCCTGAAGAATTTTCTCCAGCAATAAAATGCTCGTTTCTTTCTTGCCAAGGCCCCAAAACTCTGCTGCTCAGAGGTCCCCCAGCTCCCGAGGCTCTGGGTTCATCCTTTTCTCTCCTGTTGACTCTGGCTGCAGGAGGACGTTCCAATTACCTCACTCAAATCAAACCTCCCTGGCAAGGGACGAAGGGAAGAGGCTCTGAAAGCTGCTGAGGATGGGGAGAGCTGGGCAGAGCAAAGCCCCAAAAGCAGGGGATTCACCCTCTTTATTCTCCATCAGCTGGGGTGCTCTAAACAATCCCCAGGAGTTTGTTTATCCCAGTGTTTGTTTGGAAGGTGCCTCCTTCTGAAGGTAAATTCATGATTATCCAAGTGGGCTGGTTTATGTTCTTGATATCCAAATATTTCCCTGAATTGGTCAGACCCATTTATGTGCTGTAGCCAAAAAAAACACATTTATGGGATGGACATCACTGGTATAACTATGCTTAAGCCAACCAGAAGCGTCATTAATTTATTTATTCTCCTCAGAAGGCATTAATGTAGCTTTATATTTTTCTGCTCGGTGAAAGAGAATTTTAAAACCACACAATTTCACCAACTAATCAAAAACGTCGGGTTTTTCTTCACTTTGAGCTCTTAAAGGAAAACATTGACTAAACAAAACGCTGCCTCTTAGCACTCTGTTTATTAGGAATATTTGGCCTTCAGTAGAACAGTGTTAAATTAATTCTCAAAACTTCGAGCTGCTCGGTGTGAGGGGGCAATAACCAGGAGCTGGGCATGGATGGGCTGCTCTCCAGGAATTCCTGGGAGCTGCCAGCCCTGGGATCCCAACAAGGAGCAGGAATTCCCACTTTGTTAGGCACTGCCTTTCCCAGCTCATCCCTGCTCTTCATTGTGCTGGAGATGGAAATCTTTAACTATTTAAATGCTCCATTCGGGCAGCTTGTTTCTTTCCCCACCCACTGTTACCTGTGTTTTAAAGGGAATGTGTATTTTGATCAATGGTAACTGCAGGCCTTGTACCAACAGNTTTTGGTCAATGGTAACGGCAGGCCTTGTACCAACAGATCAAATGGAGGAACTCCTTGAGCATTAGTAGTGCATTGTTGCATGTAACTTAAATTTAAATATTGATTATGCAGCTATTGGAGCACCAAAACCCATAAAACCTGGATATAAGGTGAGCGCATCCACCGCTAGTGATGAAGAATAAGGGGATTGGAAGGCAGAGCTTTTAAAAAACCTATAAAAATCAATTATTACACTAATTTAGTGCTCATATTTAGCAAAATATTCTGCACCAGGGTGCCCCAGCCCTGGGCTGAAGTGTTCTGATGCTACTGAGGGTGATTTTGGTGTGTAACCGAGTTGATTTCCCATTTAAAAATGCCTTTCACAAGACGTGCTGCGGGACTCGGTGGAGCTGAAATGATGCACACCACGAGTGGCTGCAGTGAGAGAACTGGGGGGAAAAACATCCCACCTTCCCTGGGGGTTTGGAACGCAATTTCTGACTCTTCTGTCTCGGAAAGAAAACCCTGCTGTGTGAAATCAGGGAGGGTCATCTCTTTTCTTCCAGGCCAGCAGCTCCCAGTGCTTGAATAATCTCTTGGGCAGTGCGAGTTCCCTTGGACTGCTGTTTATCCCTTTGGGATTTTACCTTCTGGACCCCGAAGCAGGGTACAACTCTGTTAATTTTCCTTAACTGGTTCGTTAAATTGAGAGTGGATCCCAGGTCTGAAGCCGCCAGCACAGACAGCTCTTGGTGTCTCCATCCTTTAATTATATTTTCTTACCCCAGATGAATCCATAAAGATGATCCCAGTGTCTGTGCAAGCCCGGATTTTGGAGCCTGCCAAGGCCAGCTGCAATCTTTAGGTCTTTATTATTCCACAGACACATCTGGGTGGACAGAACAGACTCTCTGTACATGTTTCACTTCGTGTTTTACAAGGTGCAGCCAATTATTCACTGCGGGAACCACCGGGACTCGCTGGAGAGGAGAAAATGAAATATAGACTTTGCAACCGACCTGGCATTGCTTGTTCCCTGTGCCTTGAACACGTTTTTATTGGGAATAGACAGCCCTAACCACACTGTTTGGGTATTTTGAACCTGGCGTTAAGGTTAAATAAAGGTTTTATTTAAGGTTCTAAATAAAGAAATAGGAATATCTTTATGCAGGGACACCTTCCACAGTCCCACTCCAAGGCTTGTCCAACTTTTCCCTGAATGTTTTCAGGGATGGGGCAGCCACAGCTTTTCTGGGAAGCCCGTGCCTCTCCCTGCTCCCAGGGAAGAATTATGTCTGTGAAGAGAGCAGGTTGGGCAATTAAGAGAAGGAATAGCAGATCCTACCAAATAATTAATAGTGCAGGGAAGCTTCATCAGCTGCTCCTGCTGATGCCCTGGGAGGGGAACATGGAATTTAATGGAAAGGTAACATGGAATGAGCTGTGAGTTATCCCACACAATGTGCAATGAGCACCTGGGAGCTTTGCACTGGAGAACTTTAAAACCAAGTGCTCAGAAGGATAAAACAGGAGATTGTATGACACTCATGGTGCTAATGAGAAGATCAGGATTTATTAGTGAAAATCACAATGCTGAGGAGAAATCATCCTGGTTTTAGGACTTAAACTAGCAGGATCACCAAACCTGAACTGATAGCAGCAGGTAGGAACTGCCCTGAGGGCAGGGTTTCCACCATTCATTTAAAAAAGGGTTTTTAAACCCTTTTTGAAAATTCTTGTTCCTACACGTGTTCCCACTGCCCCAGGTAGGGTTTGAGATTGAGCCACACCAGAATTTTTAAATCCCTCTCAGCTTTTAAGAGCAAAGAGTTGTTCTGAGCACAGGTTTGGAAGTGTTTACAACACTGGCAAGGTTTTTTGAAGTTTTTTAAATGTGGAGTAAATTTGAAGGGCAACCTTTTAAAGATGGCAAATGCATTTTTTGGGGAGGTTTGGGTTTTTCTGCAAAAGTTCTTGGGCTCACTCTTGGCATGGAAATTTGGGAATGTGTCTGAGCACCTTGGCTCCTAAACACCAGGTAACTGCCACAGTTTCACACCAAACTTTGGAGTTTTTTAGTTGTGGATCA
>VYZR01061424.1:15923-29729 GCA_013400675.1 Oxylabes madagascariensis
CGGGCTCTGATTGGCTGCGGCGGCGGCGGAGGCAGTTTCCGGAAGGGGCGGCGGGAGGAGGAGCGATATGGCGGCGGAGAGCGCAGCGGGGCCGCAGGAGATGATGGAGGGTGAGAGCCCGCCGGGGCTGCCGCGGAGGCTGCGGGGGTCGGGGTGGCGCGGCCGGCTGCTCCAGCGCCGCCTCCGGGCGGTGCGGCTGCCGGCTGTGCGTTGGTGTGGCGTGTGGGCCCTCCGCGGTGGCGCAGCCCCCGTGTGTCCAGCCCGAGGGCCACTGCCCGCGGGGCCGGGCCCGGCCGGTGTGTGTTACCGCACGGCGTGGTGCCCGCGGGCTCCGTGTGCCGCGGGGAGAAGGAGTGGGGTTGTGGAGATCGCCGTGACGTAAAAAATAAAGATAACGAGAAAGAAACCTCCTGGATGGCGCTGGTTTTCCTCAGTCCCGTGGTGAAACGAGAGCAAATACTCAGGGGGGGCCAGCGAGGGGCTCCTTCTGCTCCAGGTCCGGGTGGCCACCGGAGCTGTGGCTCGGTGAATGTGAAGGGATCTGGCAGGTTGTTCTGGGGAGACGGTTGCTCTTATCTGCGAGGATTTTTTTTATTGATGCCTTCACTTACTCGTGTCATTGGTACTATTGTACATGATACTGATTTTTTTTTCTAAAAGCTATTAAAATGTAATAGTTCTAATTCCATCTCCGTAATCTTTGGAATTTGCACTTCATTGATCTAAGAAATTTCCTTTTTCCTCCAGTCTTCTTCCCAGATTGTTGGTTTTAGGAAGATGTGATGGGAGGAAAAAGTGCATCCAAAATCAAAGTAGAAACAAGGGGTAAGAGGCCTTTTATTTAAGACTAAAACTTTCATTTAGTTAACTTAGGATTTCTACTAACTGCGTAGTCGTTTATGTGAATCCCGGTTATTTTACCTGCTTGCTGCTCCTCCCCCGTGCGCGCTGCTGGGAAAAGCCTAATTGTGCCTGCCCTTCTGTGTCTTGTGCAGTGGATAAGCGGATCGAGTCGGAGGAGTCGGGAGACGAGGAGGGGAGGAAGCAGGCGGTTCGCTTGGTGACAGAGCTCAGCCAGCAGAGCCTGCGGGATGAGCAGAACGGCGAGAACTCCGCAGGTACCGTGGCAGCCTCAGCACTGCCTCCAGGAGTCCCGGCCGCGTGTGCGCAGCCCGCCTCAGCCCCTTGTGCTCCCGGTGGCCGAGAATCCATGGGAATCTGCCCTAGAGCCATCTTCCTGCAGCTTCAATAAATTGTGGCGTTGTCGTTGCTAGAATAAAGTCGCCTGCTTTTTGTGGAACCGCTAATATTAGACCTTTGATTTTTATTTTTTTTTTTTGCTTTGTTTATCTACCCATCTGTGTTTCTCTGAAATATTTGATACCAAAATGCAAACCGTCTTTATTCGTATTTTTCTTTTAGGGAAATTTAGAAACTTTATGTGGAAAGATGCTGGAAATTTTCATTAGAAGTTATCGTGAGGAGGTTTTCATAATTCTACCTTAGTTTATGTAGTTTTTTGCCTAAAGAATTGCCAGGTTCCTTTGGAAGGCAACAAAGACTATTTCTAGATGGATTGAAGGAACCCGTCCATTTTATTGTTTTAATCTAAAAGTTCTAAGACATCTCAAAATTATATCTTTGAATCCTCTTGGGTTTAAACATTTCCTGGTGATCTCACTGCACGTATTAGAACATGGGGTAGAAATATTGACGGCCTTTAAAGCCTGTGAATTTTTGATGGAAGGGTTTTCAGTGGCTTGCATGGAACTTGTCAGATCAGATCCATTTCTGCAGACCCCAAGCTTTTGGTGCAATCGGGAGTGTAACATCATTCTTTTGACAGAGATGTCCATGTGATTACTACTGGGATACTGGAAGGGAAATAATGGAACAGATTTTAGTTCTTACAGTGGATCCCTCCTCGTCCTAACCTTGCGCATTAGGATTTGCCAAAGTATTTTTCAAACTAGTAAACTGTTAGTAGAATTTTAAATCTCATAACTAAATGCACTCTATATAGGTCTGGTTTGTTGTTGATAATTTAAACCCCTGAAATATTAATAAAGAAATTCCCTTCCATAGGCAGGTCATGGCTTTGCAAACTGTGCATCCAGAGCACTGTGCAATTGATGGAACCATGCAGATCAGACAGAGCTTTCCTTTGCATGCCTGGAATCCTGAGTGTTTGCTCAGCTGGCATGATTTAGCTGTGTGTTGGAGGTTATATTTTGCACATTGTTCCCCTGGGAATTCTATGAAAGGACATACAGAAGTGATGTACTTTTACTCTCGTGAAAGCAAGAAAAACACATTCAGATTTGTTTGCTGAATTACATTTCTGTACTGTTTAATATAATGACTGTATTGTTACTTTTTCCAAACTGTAAGCATTCAGAAAACTAGGGCAGGAACCAAGCAGAGGAATAATTTTTGAGCATTCGAGATAGTTTCCACAGCCAGCTTTGAGTTTCTCAGCTGAAAGGAAAATGATGAGTTTTCCACATTTTTTTCACAGAAGATCTTAAGTAGAAAGAGCTTGAGCAGCTGAAATTTCGAATTAATCATTTAGCTAATTCTCTGAGGAATAGAGCCTCTGGTTAGAAAGCTTATAACTGAGCTATTTATAATATTCTTCATGCATATGCACTTAAAAAGTGTAGTTAGGCTTTTTGTTGATTGAAATGCTTGTGGTACTGTGAACTTACGTAACTCAGTAATGACTGTTCCCACTGTGGAATTTGGGTTTTCTGAATGGTGGAATTTTTTTCCACCTCTGCAAAGGCATGTTGCTTGCAGGCATAGGTTACACAAAAATTCATTTAGGAAACTTCACTGCCAGAGTGATGGGTTTTTTCCCATTGAGAAGTGTGGAGTGAAGCAATTTGCAAGGGAAATTGCAGTCCTGGCTGTAAAGTGCTTGTAGAAGGTACTTGAAAGAGTTTTTTCCTATCCAGTCAGTTCATAAATAAAATGACATATAAATGATTGTAATTTTGCTAGAACCATTTTTCTCTTCTCTTTCCTTTTTTTCTTTTTCTGTTCTTTGAGAGAAAATGTATTTTAACGTTTTTGTACCGATACTGATTTACAGCTGATACCAGATACACATCTCCCTCAGACTGCTGTAGGCTTTATACACAGTGCACAGACTTCATGACAGTCGGCTTTATTACACAACAGCGGTGCCTGTGTGTTCAGTTTTAAATTTCTTTTCTTTTAGTGAATTTGATGTGTATCCTGTGTGATTTGGTTTTGCAGCTTTGGATTTGAGTGCTGTTTTCCACACTGGTTATCATGAGTCTCTCAAAGCCATATGTCAAAATTAAGAGGAGCTACCCTTTCGCAGGTCCCAGAACAGAGTATTTAACACATTACCTAAATGAAGTGTTTATAAATTAAAATATTCAAGCTTACTAGCCAGACGAAGTCAGATAATTTTTTTTTACTTGAATAGGGTTTTTTGCCTAAGATTATTATTTACCAAATGTGTGATTGGTTTTACTGTTGGACAACTTTAAAGTCTCAGAGGACTTGAAACTCAAAAAGTTCCTTCACCATGAACACTAAGTTACTGTCAGTATGGCTCAATACAAGGGGCATAATTTGGAATTTTTCATGTGATATCTCAAAAAACTGTTGTTCCAAACCTGGGCATTGTTCCTGGGGGCTGTAAATTCAGCAAGACCACTTGTTTGGCCTGGAGCACTTCTCACTGACAGTCTTTGCACCCAAGAAACAGGTCAGAGAGGTACAGCCTTGATAGCAGCAGGGTGGGGTACCCCACTCCCTTGTTGAAGTGCAGAGGTCCTGATAGGGAACTAAAATAAGAAAAAGCAGGCGTTGCTCACTGCTAATTGCTGTCAGGCACATGTATGCGTGTCAATTTTTGGTGGCAGTTCTATGTTGCTGTTTAACATCCCCAAGACTGCCAGCTCATTTTGCATTCCCAAAATATAATTTATGTTTCCTGCTAATTTGTGCTTTAAAAAAAAATTAAAATGGGATTGCTTTTTCGCTTCTGTGAATCAGTTCAGTGAGTCTCTTTCCTGTTTAAATGTCCAGGCAAGAGCAGCAGCCCAAATACAGGAAGGTCAGTGATGATCTGTGGATCACCAAACCCTTGGAGTTGGATGGTAGCATTAAAAATAGTGATGCTGGTACTGTTTGTGCCTGCACTACTACTTGCAAGGCCAAGCATTAGCAGGAGAAACACTCATTAAATAGGAGCACTTGACATTTACAGGGATGTTTTAACCGTCCTGGGCTGTGAAAATAGTCACTGCTACTGAGTTAAGGGAAGGAACTTGCACACATGCAGGAGTTAGTGCAAAGCCTTTGGGATGTGACTGTAATTCAAGTTGCTTGAGTTTTTGGTAGCACCCAAAGAAGCTTTGCACATGAATTAGAAAAATCTGGCGTGTTGTATGTCAGTTTTGCAAGCTGGATCAGACTTTGCTTTTCTTCAGAAATTGATGCAACCAGCACACCATCTCCAACAAATGGGAATGGGCATGAATTATTCAGCATGAATTCTCCAGTAAATTTCCCTCCCTCGTGTGCTGTGGTAGAAGCACAGCAAATGCTGGAGTGTTTTCCAGAGCTATAAAAGCATTTCCCAAGGAAATTCATGCAGTGGGATAAACAGTGTTGTCTGGCATAGTAGAGAGTTCAGCCAAACAAAGGAAGGGAGATCCGTGCAAAACTACTCAAAACAGTGACATAAAGTGGTAGGGCTAATAAAAAAACTCCTGAAGGGTGGAATTGTTGAGATGCTTGGTCATTCCTGGTCATCTCACTGGACAGTTACGATTCATTCTTGGCAAGGTTTGATTATGTTGTCAGAGGAGCACAGACACTTTGGATGGAGTGTCTTTGCAGGGATGATGGCCCTTGGTGTGAAGGAAAGGCATCCTGCCCACTCTTGAGCCTGCAGTTTTCAGCAACCACACAGGCAGGCTGGGCAAGGTGCTGATCTGTGTGATTTTTGCATCTGAGCATGAAATCCTGCCGATAAGAACGCTTTTTTCCGTAACGAGCTGTCGTGGTTTTAATGAAGCAGAATGTCTGAACTGTGCCTCTCCCGTGTCTCTTCTCCTGAGGAGCATTTGCCCTCTGGATGTTGGCTGTTATCCTGCCTTTGGCTGTCTGGTACAGAAGTTCATGATGTGTTTGCTTCTCCTGCAGGGGAAGCGGAGACACCAGTGGACATGGAGACTATTAGCCTGGACCCAGAAGCTGAGGTAAAGGCAGATTTTTGTCCTTACGGGCTTTATACGGCAGGAGGCAAAGGTAGGCAAAGGCAAGTATTGAAACCTGATTAAAAGATCTAATTCTTCTGAAGGTACTGGCTACTGTGATCCTCCCCAGAACTGACTCAGAGCCTTTAGACTAGAAGTAGCGGTGTTTCATTTTTCATCGCTAGCTGAAACATTTTGTTGGTACTTTAGAATTTTAAATTAAGCATAGATGTGTACTGAAAGTGTGCCTGTGTTGCTGGGCTACGAGCTTCAGAGAGTATGTTCAGTGAGCTGTTTGTGCTGTGAGTGAGCCGTGGGATTTGGAAGAGGCACAGTGACTTACCCAGCCCAGTGCCTTGGCATCAGCAGCCTCGTGAGCCCTTTAGCTGCAGAGGGTTGGAGCTGGGGTGAGGACGTGCTCTGTTTCTCTTTGACTTTCAAAACTGGAGCGTCTGGGGCTGAGCAGCACAGATGTGAAGTGCCTCAGCTGATTGCCAGTGCAGAATTAACGTTCGCAGGACCACTGGTTATTCAAACTGTCAGTGATTCCTGCTCATCTGAGGCCTGCAACTGGAAATGGTAACTTGTCTTCCAGTTAAGCCCTAGCAAAGTAGGTAAGAGAACTTCATGCAAAACTTTATTTATGCAAGAATTTTTCTCCATAAATTTCTGAAGATTTCTAATTTTGGTAATGCTCAGACTCAGGAAGGGGCTGTTGCGTTTTGCAGATACTGCATTTGCAGTTGACAAGTTTAGGCCAGTGTGACTGAGCGTGTCTCAGTTGTGATGGTAAAATCATGTGCCAAACCCATTTTATAAATGCTCTTTGAAAGGAAGTTTTAATTCTGTAAGACTGTAATTTCCTTAGAACAAAGTAACAGGTTGATCTCTGAAGACCGGATTTGTTTTGAAACAACTGCTAAATCCCTCTATTTCTCTTTAAGGATGTTGACTTGAATCATTTCCGAATTGGGAAGATTGAAGGATTTGAGGTGCTCAAGAAAGTGAAGGTAACAGTCCTGGGGAATAGAGAACTGGGGATTTTGTAGATCTATCCTATAAGAGGACAGATAGAGAGTCTCTTTCTGGCTGAGATTTAGTGAGTTTGCTTCATTTTTAGCTGAAGAAGGTAGTGTTTACCTATTTGTCAAGTAGTAATAAAAATCTTGGAATCTTGCAAATTTGTTTTGGAAGTGGATGAGAGACAATGCATCAGGGCACATCCTGGACTAGCACAGCAGACTGAACATAGAATAACGTGGATGGGAAGGGATCTCTGGAGGTCTCTAGTAAGGCCCTCAAAGCAGGCCCAGTTGGAACATGTTGCTTAAGGCCTTCTCCAGTTAAACTTTTGAGTATTTCCAAGGATGGAGATTATGTAGCCTCTCTGGGCTGCTGTTACTGTGTCTGACCATTGTGGTTGAAAGATTTCCTTCTGTAGAATTGGAGTATACCAAGAGAAGATTGTATTAAAAAAAAAACAGACGAACAAAACCCAACAAACCTCTAACAACCCAACAAAATCTCAGCAAAACTGAATGGGGAAACCCTCACACACCTTTTTTCTGTAAGCCAAAAGGCATTACATGCAATCCTTCATCTCCATTTTCCTGTTTCTTTTTAAACTTTTCCTCAACAATTAGACTCTGTGTCTCCGTCAGAATTTGATTAAGCACATTGAAAACCTGGAGCAGCTGCAGACCTTGCGGGAGCTGGATCTCTATGACAATCAAATTCGGAAGATTGAGAACTTGGAGTCTCTGGTGGACCTTGAGTGAGTCCAGGGGAATCACCAGGATTAGGATGGGGGTGATTTGCTACTCACTGTGTTACTCATGCTGTACTTATTCCAGTGTTTATCACCCAAGCCGCTCTCAGAATTTATTTTGGTGCTCTGTGAAGGATAATGTCTAGTCTCTATTGATATTTAACCTGTGCAGTGAACAAGTTGCATTATCCTGAGGCTCCCCAGAGACAGGCAGCTGGAAATTAAACCTGTGCTGTGTAAAGCAGTGAGAATGGCAGGAGGTTGCAGCTTCCACGCAGGTTTGGGAGCTCTCAGGCCCCCTTTGCTCTTGCTGGGAGAGCTCTGTGTAACAGGTTTTATTCCTGCAAAAATGACAAGAGATTTAAGTAAGGGTTTTTTTGGGTTTTTTGTTTTGTTGGGGGTTTTTTTGTTTGGTTTGGGGCAGGGGAGTTGTTTTGTTTTTGTTTTTTTTTAAGAGTGTTAGAGAAGTAGTAAGTACCCTTCCAAGTTTCTGAGTTTCTGGCACTTGCCTGGATCACTCTGGAGGTACATTACAGAACAGTTCCCACTGGGGTAGGACTGGCCCGCTTCTCACCATCACAACTGCTTCCTGCCCAGGGGAGCCCTTGGCATGGTCCTGGCAGAGGCAGATCTTGTGGGCAGGTACCTTTCCCAAGGAAAATGCAGAATGTCTTCCTCCCACTGTGGCAGCTCCATGGCTGGGCAAAATAATGGCTGTCTTCTGCATGTGGCAGATGATTTTTTTTTTTTTTTCTTTTTTGCTGACACACTACAGAAGTATTTTGAAAGTTTTATTTGTTGTATTTTCTGACAAAAAGAAATTGCATTCATGACTTCAGCTTCAAGGCCTAGCAAAGGCTTGATCTCTGCAGACAGGGTCATTCCCCACCAATTTACAAATGCCTCTTTCAGAATCATCCATGCCTGATGGACTGATGAGACCTTTGGTTTGTTTTACCTCAGGATCCTGGACATCTCCTTTAATGTTCTGCGACACATTGAAGGACTAGATCGGCTTACCCAACTTAAAAAACTCTTCCTTGTCAACAACAAAATCAGCAAAATTGAGAATTTGAGCAACTTGCAGATGCTACAGATGTTAGAGTTGGGGTCCAATCGAATTCGGGTAGGTTTGCTCTGTGAGATGTTGGCTGGAGAGTTTTCAGCTCTTTGGTGTGATATTGGCATTTTCTGAGAAGTGCAATGCATTGACTTTGATTTGCAATTTTGTTGGTTTTTATTGTTCCAGTCACTCACTGTGCTTATTGCTGTGCATGCTGGAGCCTTTCATTAGTGCCTGGCTACTAAATCACCATTTGGGAATTTTTGTCTTTAATGGACTCGTATATCCCCTGTGTGTTTCCTTTTGCAGGTAGTGGTTTCTTCCTGCTAGAGAGCCAAGCCTATCAAAACTAACAATTGTTTTCTCTTACCTTTCTACAGATTGATGCTGAGTCCATGAAACCTATTGAAAACAAAATGAATTTGGTTTGCAGGTGCAACTGACAGCCTGCTATGGCAGTCAGTCTTGTTTAGGAAAAAGGTTTTCTTAAGGCTTTGCTCTGAAATGCCTTTAAAACCTAAAACTCGGTACTCTACTGCTGATTGCTTTGGGGTTTATTGTGCAGTTTGTGGCTTTTTCAATTTAAAATCTGTGCCACTTACAGGAGAGCAGTTATGAGTAGTCTCTCCTGTCCCTAAGGTATGATTCTCTGTATTTGCTCAGTTCATAAGAGAATTGGTCAGACAGATGACACAAAAGACTTGCAATGTGCAAAATAAACTCTTTTTTTCAAGCTTTTTTAATTACATGCTCTTTAGAAAATACTCATAAAAGATGAATGCATTTCAATCAATGTGGTGTAAGTTGGAGCTGCCCATTTATAGTCTCTGAGAAATTACTTGTGGTGAAAGATTAGGAAAAGATCTGTTTGTCCTTTTTGTTTCAGGACTTGTGGAAGAACACTTGTCTTTTTAGAAGAGAAGGAAACTTCAGCTATTAAAAACAGCCTTCTAAGGCAGAGATGTGTACTGCTTTTTTGAAGAGGAAAAATTTTGGTTTGCTGCTAAAGCTAAACTGGGCTGAATTGTTTTCCAGGAATTTCTGCCCTGGAAATGAAATTATTTAGGGGAATAAATCTAGAGTGTGAGAACATCAGCCAGGTCAGATGAGGGATTAGGAACCTTAGAGTTTGCACAGGATGGAGGAACAGGAGATAACAAGAGAAGCACTTGGCTTGTTTTAGAAGCAGAGCAGGCTCAACGCACTGATCCTTACATTACAGAAGTTGGGTTAAGCAAAACTGTACTATATTCTGTATCTAAGCATCATTATCATCTGGGAAAAAAAGAAATCCAGCTAGATTTCTGCGTTATACTTAGGCAGCACATTGTCAATAAGGTTGTCAAGGCAAGGAATATCTTTTAAACAGTGAGGTTAGATTTATTTTATATGTGTTTTCTCAGTGTTGAGCCTGAGCATATTAACAGAACAAACAAAAAAAACCCAAAATTGCCATTGTGTGGATAACACAGGCTTCTTAAATTACTTTATTTTTAATGGATTTTTTCCTGTTTGTTTGTTAATTCTGTTCTGACTTCTTCAAATAGCAGTGTTCTATGCTTCTGATTGCTTTATTAGAGTGAGTAACCTGTGACTTGGCTTGGCAGAAAGAAATCTCATGGTACCTAGAACTCCTGGGCTAGTTTTCTCTTGGTGTAGCTTGGCTGTATGCTTTACAGCTGGACATATCCTTAACTCTGAAGGGTACAAGCCTGTGGACTCTTCAGGCAGAGTTCTGGGCTCTGAGGTGCCTGATTGACTTTTTCCCTCTGCATTAAAGCTGCTGCAGCAGGGCTGTTCTTGCGTACTCTGCTGCACACTCACACCTCTCATAGTGCCCTTATCTTGGAATCCCTCACGACTTAGCACTTTTTGCTGTGCTTCTTTTGGGGAGCAGAACTTTATGCTTGAGATAACATATTTAATGCCTTTTTTTTTCTTAAAGTTGGACTGAGGCAGCTGTAATGTAAGCACTTCTTGTTCTTAGGTTTTTGTCCCCTCATGTCCATCTGTTCCATTCCTTTCTCTGTACTGAGTCATCAGTATTTCCTCCTCGGGGCTGGAGAAGCTGCCAATGAGCAACAAATCTATAATTTTTCTTGCGAGGTCAAAACAGGGCTAAGTTCATAGTCTAGAAGGGGAGTGAATGCAAATTTTAGCTGATTAATGCTGTGTTCAGTCTTCTGGCAGTTACAGGATAGAGGTTGAAAAGCTTCTCACCTCTCCTGAGTGTCCATCTCCTTCTTCCTTATGTTATTACGTGCACAGGTAAACACACATACACAGAGTAATCCAAGTAGTGCTAGGACTCAGTGGCCTGGCTCCCCAGCACTACTAATTGGAAATTTTGGCAGGCAAGAAGCATGTGGAAAAGCTGAGATGTCCCAGCCTACCTGACTCACAGCTGTGGGTGGCAGGAGCCTTTTGTAATCTTACCCTTTTCCCTTTTTGTCCCCGTTTTTGCTCTTCTGCTCATGCTTTCTCCTTTTCCTTTGTAATATCCCTGATGGTTCACAAGGATCCTTATTTTCTCTTCCTGAAGGCGGACCTCCAGCTAAACTGGCACAGTGTCTGTATTCTGCCAGTAGCACATGCATTTAAAAAGTGTACATCACTCAGACTGGTGTGGGTGTGTTCTGCCAGAAGCATGACTGTACAGCCAGGAGTTAAATCCATTAACACGCACACCTGTGAGACAGTTAACTTTGCTTATGGCAGAGAAGCTGAACAACTTGTCTCTGTGTTACGCAGTCGCTGATGTGCAGGACTAAATTTACAAATTGTGTTTCTCCTCAGATTCTGTTTCTATTCATTAGTGACAGATTATTTTTTTGCTTCACAAATTAGTGTCTTCTGCCTGGGATACACCCCACGGTTATACTGTGGCTACGCGGTGACAGCCACTGCCAGGTGGAGTTTTGCAGTAACACTGTCTCCTCTGGTCCTTTCACAGGCAATTGAAAACATCGACACCTTGGCTAATCTTGACAGTCTGTTCCTTGGAAAGAATAAAATCACCAAGCTCCAGAACTTGGATGCACTGACAAACCTGACTGTGCTCAGCATACAGGTACTGGTTGTGTTCGGTGGCATGAACCACCCTGTGAGATAGGATCAGCTCTTCTGAATCACCGAATCCCAGAGTGGTTGGGTTGGAAGGAACCTTAAAGACCATCTTGCTCCACCCCCCTGAAATGGGCAGGACACCTTCCACCATCCCAGGTTGTGTCCCAAGCTCCCCCTTGGGCATTTCAGGGGTCCAGGGGCAGCCACAGCTTCTCTGGGCACCCTGTGCCAGGGCCTCACCACCCTCACAGAGAAGAATTTCTTTCTAGCATCTAATTTAGGCCTGCCTTCCTTCAGCTTAAGGCCATTCCCCCTTGTCCTATCACTGCATACCCTTGTGAAAAATCCCTCTCCAGCCTTCTTGTAAGCCCCCCATTAGCAGATCTGCAGTGTTAGAGTCAAACCCCTGTACTGGAAGGAAGTGTGATATTCTTTGTGTTGTCTTTTTTCATCCTTTCATGCTACTTGAGACTAACAGACGCCGATAAAATTATAAAAACAAATATTTTATTTTTATGGAAGAAAGAGCAGGAAATGAATGTTGTAACCTATTTCTTTCCTGAAACACTGTTTCCTAATGTACTACAATAACATTGGAAGTGTTATGCCGGGTTGTCCTTACAATGACAGTGGCTCAGTGTCACTGCCTTCTTACTGAAGAGGCAAGAAATGTGAACAAGCCTGTGCTGAATGCAATTGGTCCTTCAAAAAGCTTCTTCCTTTATAAAAGGTGGAATAAAAGATACTCAGCCAATTTATTTCACCAAGTCTCCTTACCCATATGACAATGCCTGTGCATTCTAGTATCTCTTAAAGCTGCTGGCAAGACACACTGACTGCCTGCTGGTACCTGAATGTGCCATTATTCTGCAGGGCATAAAGAGCTCGCTGCAGCAGAGCACAGTGTGATTAAGGTGGTGTAACTTGCTCTCTGACCTTCCCATCTGTAAAGACCTACGAAATGAATGCTATTCCTGCATAGGCCTGTTGTTTGTTAAAACACCAAGCCAAAAGCTTTCAGGCTGCAACTTTTGATGGGAAGGTCAGAGTGTGATTCTTGCTGGGACTCCTGTGGGGCTTCCTCATGCATCAGAGGTGCAGAGATCAAACAGCTGAGCTCACAAGGTCAGTGTGGGCCCAAGCAGACCATTTCCCCTTCCCAGCCATACTTTAGAGAAATGGTTTTTCCCCAGTGAGTCACATGGGTTTGGGTTTGTTTGGAGTGGTACTAAACAGCCTGCTGCACTTCCAGAACAACCGTCTGACCAAGATTGAGGGGCTGCAGAGCTTGGTGAATTTGCGGGAGTTGTACCTCAGCCACAATGGCATCGAAGTCATCGAGGGACTGGAGAACAATGTGAGCAGGTTTTTGCTGACTGTGCAACACAATTGTTGCCCTGAGCTGCTTGTGTTAGTTTTGTTCCTGAGTTTCCCCAGTTAAGTGTGGGCTCCTGAGTCTCTTGAGAGACCACAGATTATCCAAGTGTTTGTTACACGTTAAAGTATCTCGTGTGGGTGAAGATCCTTCAGATGTTCTGGAGTAGAATTATTTTCGTGACATGGGGAAGGGAGATGTAGTTGAAGCAGTAGCCTGGCCGATCATCAGCCATGGGAAAGCTCCTGGACACAGCTGGCTGGCTGCTGCAGCCTTTCAGGCAGCAGCTTGTAGATAACTGTGAGTGCTTTTCAATAGGACAAAACTGGAGCTGGGAGTAAGAGAGGCCAGCCATGTCATGCAGCTTGCCTTCCTGTCAGTGTACTTGTCTGTGTTTTTGGGTGGGGTGGATTTTGTGGAAGCCTGTATCATTTTCATTCTCACCCAGCAAAAGTTCTTCTAAAATTGTTGACTTTCCTGCTGCTAAGAGTTTGTTAACTCTGCTGCTAATGGGGACACTTTGGATCCAATTTTTAATCCTCCTCTTAATGTACTTTGGGGAAAGCTCACTTTTTAGGAGTCCTTGGTTGGCAGTTGCCACCCAGCCAGTAACTGCCGTCATTTTTGTCACATGGCTTCTGGGGGGTCAGTAGCCCAGTTTGATTGAAAACAATCTTCCTTGTTCTATATAGGCAGCAGGAGTTGAGCTGAATGTGAGCAGCTGGCAATAACGTGTCTGCTCCTGACAGTTTCCAACTCTGGGCCTGGAAAACGTGGCACAGAGGAGATGAAATCAGATCTAGTATTTTTGTGTTTTCTTTTTCTAGAACAAACTCACAATGCTGGACATTGCAGCCAACAGAATTAAGAAGATTGAGAACATCAGTCACCTAACAGAGCTGCAGGAGTTCTGGGTAAGCACAGGCCAGAGCTGTTCCCCAAAATGTCTGTACCACAGTGAGGGAAACCCTTCTGATGGGCAGCATATGGACATGTGTGCCTTGGAGTGAACTCTTCTAGTTCTGGTGATCAGCTTTGAGATCTCGACAGCCTACATGGATAGAGCGTGGGGCGGTTTTCCCTAGGGAAGGGGGAGAGCTTAAAAATTTCATTGCTGGGCTTTGCTGAGTGATAAGAAGCCTATCTCTGCCTAGGAAATGGGCCCTGCCTTCATGCTCAGGTTGGTTATGAAACAGCCCCACATCCTATTTCTGTAAGTGAGCATGACAGTACCAGGGGAAGGACAGAGCTTGTTCAGAGCAGAGTTGATAGGGTGTTATAAATATGAAAAAAA
>VYZR01061428.1:7938-39552 GCA_013400675.1 Oxylabes madagascariensis
AAAAAAAAAAAAAAAAAAATGTCCTCTTGTCCTGGGGAAGTTTTGGTGTCTGTCACACTGATTTTAACTTTGTGACTGTGGTCTAAACAATTTCTCTTATGCAGCAACTACCTAAGAATAATTAACCCAAATTAATCCCTTTCTGTTTTCTGTGTGTTTTATAATGTCTGATTGCTACGTTTGATAGTTAATATGGCAAACAGTTTTTTCAGAAAAATGGAATTAAGAAGCCCTAAAAATGTATGTTAGAAAATAGCATCAGCTTTCTCCAGACTCAAGTGGCAGATATAAAGGATTCTTTCTGCCCCAGCAGGTGCTTATCTAGTGATAATTCAGGTTTTCCCAGGTGTGTGGCTGGAGATATTAGATATAATCAGACAGCTTACCCATGAGATTCTCTATGTGCTTTATTATAATGCCTATGTAATTTTTTCCCCCCTTTATCTAGTTAATTCTGCAGTTTCAAATGCGTGCAGCAATTTGAGTCAGTGCGGGGTAAATGTCTGTTTTCTCTGGTGCTGGCAGGGTGCAATCACCCCCAGGCTGTGGGAGCAATCACTCCAGAAAAATCTCTTGGAATTAGCGGCAATGGGAGGAAAGAGGGTGACGAACCCGCTGGGATTTGGCTCGGGATGTGCCGTGCAGAGCACTGGACTCTGGGGGTCAGCACAGCCAAATAAATGAGCGTGAGCCTGGCTAGCAAGAGCCTTTTGCGATTCAGGGTGACTTCCTGAAAACAGTATTTGGGGGAAAAATATAAATATTTTCTTCTCAAGCAGTGCAACTGCACGATCCCAGCACCTGTGTTGTATTTTCCATATAGATGGGGACGAAAAGTACTGTGATACAAATCCTGCCTGTTCTGTTCTTCAGAGTCATCGTATCTGAGCACAGATATGTTTGGTGGCACACATTAAAAATAAGCTGCAGACAAGAAGCTGGACTTTTTAAGGGCTGTTTCCTTTAAGCCATGTGCATGGTCATCTCTTTGAAATCTAAATGTAGGAGGTGCCTGAAACTGCAGTGAGCTGGGCAACAGCTGATGTGTGGGGGAGCCTTTAGATTGATTTTAGGGGCAAAACCTCTGCACTTGGAGCTGCAGTCTTAATTAAGCTTTAATAATGGCTGCCGGTGAGCTCTTAGGGGTGTCATGAGCTGTTTTGTGAACGGAGCTGTGTGGAAGGCACTGAAGGGCTGGAGCATGTCCAGATAAGGGCAGGGCAGGGTCTGGAGCACAGATCTGATGAAGAGAGGCTGGGGAAGATGGGGGGGCTCAGCCTGGAGAAAAGGAGGCTCGGGGGCACCTTGTGGCTCTGCACAACTCCCTGACAGGAGGGGACAGCCTGGGGATTGGGCTCTGCTCCAGGGACCAGGGACAGGATGACCGGAACAGCCTCAAGGTGTGCCAAGGAAGGTTTAGATTGGATATCAGGGAAGAATTCTTCACGGAAAACAGTGCCTAGCCCTGGCACGAACTGCCCAGGGCAGTGGTGGAGTCACATCTCCGGAGGGATTTAAAAGACATGCAGAGGTGGCACAATTTGGGACATGATGTAGTGGTGGCCTGGAGAGTGCTGGGGTAGCAGTTGGGCTTGATGATCATGGAGAGCTTTTCCAACCGAAACAATGTTATGATTTACCCCACTTCACAGTTTGGTTATCTGCTAATTCTAGTCCCCTCAAGAAACTCAAAGCAGGAACCATCCCTTACTGATGGAGAAAAAAAGAGGGAGGTTTAGGGTTTCTCTCCAGCTGGGACGTGCTGAAGATGCCTGGGAGAAATTTGGCTTTTTGCCTTCTACGTAATGATTGAATCCTGCCAAAGCTGCTGATCCTTGAGTGCAGGTGACAAGGAAGGATGAGTGGATGCTTCTCTCTAACAGATGAATTCAAATCTAATGGAAATAACAGGAATTCAAATCTAATGGAAACAATATTTAAATTTCAAGTCTCCATGACATTACCTTTACCTACAAGCTACCCATCTCTGTAGGTAGCATTTAGTAATTTCTGGATGTCAGAGAGGATGATTTTGTTGAGGAGGTACAGGTGGTTGCAGTGCAAACAATTACTCCTGGTAGAAATCAGAGCCCCTTATTTGTTTCACTCTGCCTCCTACCTCGAGGGCTTTTTTATTTGAAGCTCATGAAGTAAGGCCCCAGAGGTTATTAGCATCTCTGTCTTCTATCACAACCCAGAAGTGGGCATGCCTAGGAAGGCACTGATTGCCTGTGCTGTCACTGGCTTGTTGATGAACCAGAAAAGCTTCTATTAGTTTATGGAAATGAGACTTAGGCTTACACAAAAGCTTGACACCATGCCATGTTTTTAATTAGTTTTTTTGAAAAGATATGTGAGATGAGACACGCATACGCCACCAGTTCTTAATGTGGCTGTTAAAGAGCAGGTCCTTGGTTCTGAATTCTGCGTCTTTGTCCAGTGATCTCATTTTATAATTACCATTTAAACAAATCAGGCAGATTCCTCTAATTCTGCCCTTTCTAGAAAATACCTTTTTAGTTGGCCTGTTTCTTTCAATGAGAGATTATCTGGATTTGTTCACAAGCAAATGGCAAAATCAAGATCTCTTACTTGATTATTTGTACAACTAGTTTTAGTACTAACTGAGCCCTTTCAATTAAATATTTTTTCTTGACATTTTTAATCTTAAAATGCTACTACAGATTCCCCAGATCTTGTGATTTATGGATAGGATTATTAGTGGAACCTGCTCCCATTTGTGGCTTCTTGAGGGAATCACTAACGTTTTGAAGACATATTTTTTTCTTTTGTGTCAGGAAGCAGCTTTACATAAACAAGTAAATGTGGAAAATACGTAACCTACTCCATTGTCTGATCACCTTAAAATATCCCCTGAACTGTTCAGTTTCAGATTTTGACAGATTAACAGATGACAGTTTGTTTCATCACCTTTGGAAAATCCAACTTTAATTAACTGATGTTTTAATGGTTCCTAAGTGGTCACAGGCTTCAGTATAACTGAATTTAATTTAATTTGTTGGGCATGATTCTGCACTGGGGAAGTCCACAGCCAAGCCTGTGTTCTCATCCCTGCTGCAGCAGTGCCAGCCCACAATCCATCACTCACAAGTGTCATTAGGAGCTGGTCCAGAGCCCAGCTGGGTAGGGAGAGCAGGAGGCTTCACCAGCTCTCTCCATGTGAGTGCAAATTTGTAAATAACTGGGAAGTCAGGATGGCTTATTTATTTATTTAGTTATTTAAAAAGAAAGGCACATTCCCAGTGGGAGTCGTGCCTGGCAGGGGGTGTCACCTGGAGGTGTCCTTGCTGTGGCACTGAGGATCCCGTGCACACTGGCACAGCTCCCTCCTCCCAAACTCAGCTCAGCACCAACCCCAGGCAGCCACGAGAAACCTCCCAAAGACACCAAGGAAGTGCTGGTTTGTAGCACAGCAAATCCCTGAGGTTGGCTTTTTAAAGGGATCTGGCACCACAACCCAGTGGGCACCTTTGAATTGCAGATCCGTGCGATGTTGAGGAGACACTGAGTTCTGATTCTTGCAGAATTCAGTATTTGAACAACCTTTGCTCTCTAAACCAGGTATTACAATCTTAGAATAATACCATCTCTCTTTCACCAAATATATTTTCCATCCTGTATCTGGCCTCCAATGTCCAGAGACACACTTCACCTGCTCTTCCAGTGCAACTCATATTTGTCCTGTTGAATGAAGCTGTCTGCAGCTTAAAAGTACACAGAGATGTGCAGAGCATAAGCTGTACAAATGTTAGCCCCTGAGTTTGAAGGCCTCTATTAAATTGGCCAACCTATATTTGCATGTGTATTTACTTGATTCCTTTCTTTACCATATATATTCAGCATGCCAGGGGAATATTTCTCTGTTTTACCTGCCGGCAGGACATCTGTATCACTTCCCACCTAAAAGTGGTGTTGCATCAATCTCTATCTGTTGCCTAAGATATTGATTTACTAAGAAGCTAAAATACTGTGTTTAGAACACAAAATTCAATTTAGTAATCTTAAAAAAAAAAAAATCTGTACTTGATACCTTAGCTTTTCTGCTTGCCATGCCTCTAGCTGGAACACGTACAACTATTTTTATTTTTATAAGTCACGCACTTGTTCTTCTCAATGGTCACAGAGCACAGAAATGTTCTTTGTAGTGATCTGGTTTGATGTGTTATGTTTATACAGGACCTTTTTGTTCTGATGGTGCTGTATGGAAGCTTTTATAAAACTGATACAGATTGAGACTCTTTACTTTTATATTTTGGTTCTTGAAGGGCATCTGGAAGGGTGTGGGAAGGTGGGGGAACCTCCTCAAAACCGTGCTCTGCAAGCAGGTACTGCTCAGAGTTTTAAAGATAAATGGTGTGACACTCCATTTGACTCAATCATAGCTCTAATGAAAGATAATTTGGTGCTCTTACCCTGGAAGCGTTGGATGGACTAAGCCAGCCCTGATGTGATGGCTTTGCTGTGTCTGGGCTCATCACCTACACCACTTGGAGAGTTTCTCTGAGCTCATAACCTCGATGGCTGTTTCCATCCTTCACTTCCTTCTGTCTGTCTGACTCCTGGCCACTTCCAAAGGGGTTTATTTTAAATGGAATTGGAATATAGAGGAATTATGTACAACCTGGCAATGCAACACACTACCAAGAGCTGTGGAACAAACAAAGACAAGTTCTTACAGAGCCCTGGCTAACAGGAGAATTGACAAACTCAGCTGCTGCCAGAAGTGTTTCAGCCAGTGAAACTCTTACCCCAGGGGCCAAGAAACCCCCATGGCAGCAGATCCCAGTTTCTCCAGCCATGCAGGAAGGAAGATGCTCACCCAGCCACCCTCTGGCAAAGCTCTTTCATCGTCCATCTGAAGGCCATTCACTATTCTCAGCATGTTCTGAAATTACAACTAAATAATTACTAATATTAATTTAATTTAACTATTACCTGAATATAGCAAGGATTTAAAGGAAAAATTAATTTCTTGATCTTCGTGGTGTAATATTGCTTCTGCAAACTCTTCAGCAGAGGATGGGAAACCCTGGCAAGATTCTAAATATTGCTAAATGCTGCCTTTAGCCATGCAATGTCTTAGCACACAGAGGATGAAATTAATGAATCTGATGATAATGAAGGTATAACAGAACAAGATGAGTGTTGTGCCTAGAGGTTATTTATCAAGTAATTCAGGGAAGCTGCCTTTAAGATTAAGATTTTTGTGACAAAGTTCTGTGTTGGTTTAGCCTGGCCTGGTTTTTGGAGCAGGGGGTCCACAGAGGTGGCTTCTTTGAGAAGCTGCTGGAAGCTTCCACTGTAGCCCTGATTTCAAGCCTGAGATGTTTTGGTTTCCACAAATTCTTTTCCTAGGTGGTTTTCTGTAAACAAGTGAGATGTTTTTGTAACTCTACCTATGTTTATCCATTCTTTCCCACAGGAGAGGCTTCTTGACAAACATCTGTTTTAACCAATGTGATTGAAGAGGTTTGCCTTTGTTTCACCAATCAAATGAGTCTGTGTAAAATAGTATAAAAGAGATAAATCTCAAAATAAAGAGTGATTTTTCTATCCTTCTGATCGAGTGTCTGTGTCATTGTTTGGTGTACAACAGCAATACTTCCACCATGTCCAGCAGAGCCAATCCCTGGTGGCTCTGAGGATGGCCAAGGCTGGGACAATGAGAGGGGCCTTTGTGATGACATATTTAAGAAGAAAATCAAAACAAAGTGAGGCACAGTTTTTCCCAGCCAGAGAATTGCATTTCTGCAGCCTGAGCACGAGAGAACTTGCCTGACACCCTTGGGCAAGGCAGGGTCTCTCCAAGGCAGAGGAAGGGATGGGGTTTGGTGCTGCAGTCCCTGGTATGGGGCACCCCAGCAGTGATGGGGAGCTGCAGGGTCTTGCTCAGTAACTCTGTGTGAGTTTTGGTGAAGCCAGAAAGTGACTGAGGAGCAACTGCACACTGGAGGAAAGAGTTTGAGCAAGGCAGCTGGGTCTGCGCCTGCTTTTCCTGGGTACTCCATGCACCAGCTCACTTTCACAGCACATCACCCAAATTTTGTTACCCTTCCCAGCCCCAGTGACCCTGGGGCAGGGCAGGGAGGGTGGGGTGAGGGATGGAGAGAAGTGTTTTGCCCAGAGGTCTGGTTTGCTCACACATGGAGGGGAAGGAAGGAAGACCAGACCTCTATGAAACTGATGAGGTCAGTATGTAGAAAACATAGTTTGGAAAAAACTGTGAGAGTAGAAAAAATGGAAAAAAATGTGAGTAAAACATTTAGAAGTCAGTGAAACTCCTTCAGGTGATAGAAAGAAGAAGAGACACGGGGTGTTGTGAGCTATACTGGCTTTGAAAGAAGCCAAAAGTAGGGCAGGAGTGCAGAGGTCTGAAAATAATGAGTTTGCAAGAGGAAGACTCAGCAATGAAAGGAAATTGGGTTGTTTGTCATAAAAGAAGGTGGTTCTGGGAGCAGCAGCCTTGGTTTGGGCTGTCCATGGAAACACTGTGGCTGCAGGGCTGGCAGCTGAGCTCTGAACGAGGCAGAAATCTGAGTGCAGTTTCAATTTCTAAAAGCTCACACTTTAACTGATTTCAGTGCTGGAATAAGCATTTAGAGTTTAATAGAAATACAGTTCTGAAGGCTGGGAATCCTGAGGAGACATTCCTGGCTTGGAATAAAGTCACTGTTCTTGTAACACTGAGTTAGTCAAGGATTACTTTGGCCATTAAAGAGCACTGAAACCCTCAGGAAAAGGAGTTTTTTCCCACCACAAGATGGCATCAGTTTTGCAGAGATAGGCCTTGCAAAAGGACCTTGGGCTGGAGACAAGAGTGGATTTAAAATAAACACAGCATTTTAAAATTTATATCAGACTGGTACGAACCAAGCATTCATCTCACAAATGTCTCTTGCAAAACTGTGTTACCTAAAAGCTTATTTTGGGTGCATAAAATGAAGGCCCCACTGATCAGATTAGCCAGTGCAGCTGCTGATTGTGATCCTACTGGCATAAACAAAATTTTGCCTGCAAATGCTTTTCTGCTGTTTGTGAACATCAGATCTAAGTGAGTTTATATTTCCCTCATAGGGCTCCTAAAGCCTTTCAGTTGTTTGCTGTAAGCTAGCAACAATATTTACCCTCACTTAAAACTCATCTAATGAGTTCTAAAGGTCTTTATTGTGGTTTGCTTTATAGAAATCCTCATTTACATGTTCAATGCTTCACAAGTGTATTTTCCAGTCCTTTCTCAGGGCTCTATTTTGACTCTGTGTGGCCTCATAAAGTTTTTTTGAGATAAAATCCCTCTAAATACCTGTGTTGCCTCATAAATCTCTGAACATCATCAGCTGGACTGCGATTGATATGAATTTAGATAATTTTGTAGTTATTATTTAAATCCAAGAGTAATCTAGTTGTAAACTCGGAATATATTGGTACTTCTTAGACTTCTCTGTTCAGAGTTTTGATTTTTTTTTTTTCATTTTATGTCATGAAAGATGTACAAAATCTTGTTTTGTACCATAGATGTGTGGTATTTTCTAAATGGAGGCTCTTTACAACATTCCAGTATGGCCACACTCCTCTAAAAGGAGCTAAAAAAAATCTCATGCCTTTCATTTTTCTTTTTTTTTTTCCTCTGGTTTTGTCTTAAAAGCAACACTTCTCAAAGTGTCACACTGGAGACTGTAACTCACAGTGTCACAAGGTTATGACAAGGCATTTGGAGATTTATCAAGTGCCACCACAGGTTCTGCTTTGCCATGTTTTACAACTTAGAGCTGCCAAAGGATTATTTCTTTCAACTGTTGTGTGTGCGTTGCTTTGGCTTTCATAAAACTCTCCAGATTCATGCTTTGTTTTCTTATTTTTAGAAAAAGTCACAGGCTTTCATGTGTGCTAGTGGTGGAGAGCGAATTGTCTTGCAGCCCTTCCACCACAAGCAATGTACAAAGCGATGCTGAGTCTCCATTCAGCTGCACAATAATGTTCACCTTCTTTTGTTCCTCTTGCAGCTCTCAAGTTATTCCTGAAGCATAAAGTGCCTTTGTAAGGGCTGCTGTAACAGAAATGGTTGTGTTTGATCTTGCATGTACTTCACACATGAGACTCAATGGGTGTTTGAGCCAGCAGGCTTCCAAACTTGGCCTGGGATTGCTATTTATTACAGCATCCCGTCCCTTAAAAAGCAAACCCAAGAGATGTTGCTTGGCTTGATGTGTCTTTTTGGCATGGCTGATCCTGGAGGGTTGAGCATGATTAGACTTTTTGCTTTTTCAAAACAAGCCACTCTGTAACAATTACACCCTGACTCCACAATTAATTTCGTCTAGATGGTCTCTGACAAAATTGCCAAATTAGCACTTCAAAATGACCAGGAGGTGGTTGTGTCCACAGAGCAGCCGGAGGGCTGCTAATGAAGGAGGTAATTACCTTTGAACTGAGAAGCACTCCAGGGCTGAGGCACTGGGGGGATTTCATGCTGTTCTCAAGATGTTTCATCTCTTCACCATTTTGCACCAAAAACTGAGGGAGCACCCAAGCAATGACCATGGCTGTGCCTTGGAGAGTGCCTGCAGTAGCTCCTGGTCCTTTTCCCACGGGGATTTGCTTGGCTGGCCCCAAACAGACACCACAGAGCAGAGGTGGCACCTGCATTTTCCTGTGTGCATCACTCATCCCTGGTCATCCTGGATCATTCCCAAATAGTGATGGCTTTGCCTCTCAAAGGCAGGGCAGGGCTGTGCCATGGCAACCTGAGGAAAGCCAGGTTTTCCTAACACAGGCTTGCCTGTGCAGCACAATGTGGTTGGGGGGTTTGTAGAACAGAGACAGGAAAGAATTGCTCCCACACGCTAAGTCATGCTGGAAAAGAAGGAACTTTATTTACATCTTTGACATTTTATAGAACTCCAAAGGGATCAGTGGATTGGAGGGTGGAGTTGCCACCCCTCCAACACACTGGTCAGGACAACAGTCTGTCAGCTCTCTCCCCCTCCATGAAAATATGAAAACAAACCACTTGTTGATACTTAAAGTGTGGAAAAAATCTTGATACATATAGAAAACAATTTTCTCAGAAAGGCTGCGCAGGCAACAGGGGTTATTGTCTATTTTCCCCCTTTTTTAATGAACTTGGTGGGGGATTACAGGTGTGGTGGCTGTTAACCTGCAGTTGGGAATCCCCCATGGTCTCTCCTGGGTTTAAGTCTAATGGACAGGAGCAGATTTGAGAGAAGAAAATGTTCATTTCTGGTGTCGGTTACCCTCCTTCCTGCAAGCAGAAATGTTCCTTTTAGCTTTTTTTAACTCCCCAGGAGGTCGGTTTTTGTCTTTTGATCTCGGAAAAGTTTGGCAACTAATGTTACCAGCCTTTTGTTTGAAATGTGCTGGAAATAGGCCCATTATTTTGCCTTCAATACAACCTTTCTTTCACAGACTATTTTAACTTTTAATCATGTAGAGGTAGCCTATCATTATACCATTTTCCCTCTACATGTCCACTTAATAGCTTTTTACTCTTTTTAGTTTAAGGCACTTCTCAATTAATCCTTAATCAAATTGTTTTAAATATTTCTTTCCTCCACATTTTTAGAAAAGTAGATAAGAAAATAAAAAGGCAAATTATATAATTGCAAACCTGGTATTTTTGGCATCAAAGCTCTTTGACAGAAAACCTGCAGGACCGAAGAGCCTGGTGTATGAGGGCAAAGTCTCCAGCAACTCTGCACATGTTTTAGACACAGAGTGTGGTAGATTTTGCTTTATTTCTGCAGAAGTACTGCCCTTCTGCTGGGGCAGACTGGGCACAACCTTGTGTTTCATGGCATGACAACTCACTTTGGTTTTGTATTAATTCTATACTGGTGGCTGTAGCAAAGCCTGCGTGCAAAGGCTCGTGCTCCTGACCCTGTCCTTGGCTGTGCATGTCCCTCCTGGCTAGTAGGCATCTGATGGATAATGTCTTTGAAAATTTAGCACTCATTTTCTGACAGTATACAGTATATATTGCCACCTGGCAATACCCTGTGCTCTAAAATACATGTTCATATTAGCGTCATAAATTTCCTGTGTTGTAACTGTGGTATGAGGCAGGGCTGGTAATTTGACTCTTCCCTCTCAACATTCAGCTTTTATTAATTTTTTTTCTTTAACTCCATTTGGATAGCTATACCCTCATACATAATGTGTTCCTAAAAATATATTCAAGTTTGAGCTGGCTGAACATGGTCCCCAGAGTCAAAATCAGTGCTACTTACTACCAAATAATCTAATGGGTTACCCCTGTGTGGGAGATGCTGGGGGTGTGAGAATGAATTTCCTCCTGACATGGAGAAGTGAAGCAGCACTTTAAAAATAATGGGAGGATTCCTGGAAGTATTTCTGGGCTTCAGAGAGGGAAAAGAAGAGCTTCATCAAGCATGAGCAGTGGCTTTGCAGTACAGTAATGTACAGAGTAAGGAAAGAGGCACCGTGCTGAGGGAGAGGATCCAGGCGCTGAGTCCAAACAGGTTGGGCGTTCAGATTTGCAAGAAGAGGAACTGATGGAGTGGCTCATCTAGAAAAGAAAGTTATACTAAATTAGATGGAGTTCAAGGGATTTAAACCCAAATGTACTTAGAAGTTCAGCTGGATTTGGACAGAAGCTTCTGGGCTGGCACAGGGTTCTGCAGGATGTGTTTGCACTGCAATCCTGTGTGCAGTGACCTGCAGCTGCTGCTGTTAGAGTATGAGCAGTCCTTAGAGAATTGGTAAGAATCAAAAAAAGGCAGAGGCCTCCTTTAAAGCCTTCACAGCCTGAGGTTTTGCACTGGGCAGTTTTTGGGGAGGCTCCATGTGGGTGTGATGACCACGCATGGTGCTGGCACTGCTGTCTCCAAGAAGCTCCCCTGGAGTCTCCTCGGGGAAGTGGAGAAGGACGCACAGATCCTTCTCTGTCAACCTTCCCTTGCGCCCAGGGCTGCTGGGGATGGGCTTGCTCTGCTGGAATTGCTGTGAGGTTTTTCTCTGTTGTGAATCAGGGAGGAAAGCTTTTTCATCCAACTAAATGATCTCTCCTTGCTAATCAGCAAGGGGCTTGGCCAGTCTCTGAATTCTTGGAACTGACTTTAAAGAGAGAGATATGCATATGTTTGTGATTATTTTACACCAGCATTATTTTGTAATGGGATTGTTGGCAGAAGCTGTTATTGGGAGTTTTCCCTGTCTTAATTTAAACAGAGACTCATCAAATTAAATTGAACCAGGGAATAAGGCATTCTGAGTTCAATATCCTTCCTCTCCTTCTTCCTCCTCTGCTCGCAGTCCCATAAATAATGTGAGTCTCAGAGTCCCTTGGCCAGCAGCCCTGCTCCAGGCTTGACAGAGTTTTCTCTATTTGTGAGAACAAAAGCTGTAGTGAGCCCGGAGCAGTCCCCTCAGACTGGCAGCATGCACAGAGCAGGCAACAGATGCTGGCATTTTTTTGTGAACCCAAAACCTAATTATGCTTGGAGCAGTCCCACAAGTCTGGGAAAAAAACCCCTCAAATCTGATTTATGGATTCCAGTCATCATCACTGCTGGGTTTTAAAGCAGCAGAATATGTTTTTCAGTGATTTTCCCTTTCCTGAGCCTCAGGAAAACAGGCAGGAATGTTTTACCTGAGCAGAGATGATGATGAGTTTGGTGCCTTTCCACTGTAGGGTGCATGTTGGGGCACTCCACATTGCCAGAGGGAAGCTGAATTCTCACTGGGGCATGAAACAGGGAACCTGGCATTTAGCAGACTTGCAGGTGTGGCCCCAACAGCTTCATTTAGTAAATGTTTAGGGCTGATGAAGCTGATTCCAGAGTGCTTTTAAGGATATCTCTCATATTACAATGTCAAAATCCAGTATGACTCTGTACAGCTTATTATTTTTGCCATTTCAGCGTGGGTATTTCTTGTTTACATCTATATTGAACAAACATTTTATTCTTGTCACAGTACCTGCCCTGCAAGCATGGATAACTGGAGAACCTCAACCCTTTTATGATCCAGGCTTCCAGAGAATCAGAGCCAAAAATACAAAAACTGCCTTTCCCAAAAACATAAATTATAAAGTGAATAACAATTTTTCTTCCCCATCAGGATAAAATTTATGTATGCCTGAAGCAGGAGAAAAACTACATAAAGAAGAGGCAAAACATTTCCCAGAGCCCTGAAAGGGCATGCTGGCTCTGATACACCTCCAGTTCAACTGGACTAACAGCCCATGGCAGTTTTTGGACATCTTTCTTGTCTCTGCAGATCTCATTTTAGGTGCAAAAGAAATGTTTTGCCTGTGAAGACTAAGAAAAAACACATTCTGTGTGCTCTGCTTGTGGATGACGGGGAAATGTTGTAGCCTGTAGACAAGTTCATTTGAATTGTACTTGCAAAACAGATTAGCAACGAGCAGGAAGTAAAACAGGGGCTTTGGGATGTAGAGGAGGTGATGGGCTGTGGAAACTGGGCTCCCAGGGCTAGCTGAGAGAGGAGTCTCTGTGTGCTGGAGAGGTCTGAAATCCACCACGATGGTGTGGACATCTCCTCCAGCATAAGCTGGATCCGGAGGCCTGACAGACAACAGCTGCTGACATGAGAACTTTTGGCACAAGCATCTCCTGTTCCTTTGGGAGTTTCAGGCCCTTGAGAGCTGGTGTCACCCAGAAGATGTAACTGAGGCAGGGACTTGCATTTCAGAGGGTGTTGGCAGTTTGTGGAGGGCTGAGCTCTGACTGGAGTTAGACACTCCACACTGATTGTGAACCTGCTCCCACGGCTCCTGTTTGCCCAGGAAAGCTTTGTATGTGTGGATTTGTCTGTGGTGGTGCTCTGCTTTGGGTGACAGGGCTCTTTTGAAGCAAATCCCCTGACTGTCCCCACTTCCTGTGCCCTGGTTTGCACGGCAGAGCCATCTCCAAGTGCTCAGAGCAGGATGAACCTGGCTGAGTAGTGGGATTGTGCTCCAGTCCTGCAGTGCATCCAGAGAAGGGCTGCTCTGACACAGCCCCCTGTCACATCTGTGGTGTGCCCATTCCCCAGCACCAGGGGTTCCACACTGCCCATCCCATCCCAGAGCATCTGCTCAGGTGCACCCCTGGCTGTGAGAAAGCTGGTGCTGAGACAACAGCTGGACAAAGCACCATCAGTCTTTTTAGTACCCTGGCATGATTTGTTACAGCTGAGTCCTTCCAGCAAATCCTGAAGATTTTCAGCAGCTATAAGCTTTTATAGCAAATCAGATTTTTCCATCTGGCTGACTGGTTATAAACACACATTTCTCAAGTTGGCTTGTTACACTGTGTTGGTATTAAAAAGAAAACCCACGATGAGCAGTGGAGTGTTCATCTGTGTCTGCTCTTGATGACTTGTGCCTCTTGCAAATGAACACAAATAACCAGGAAAATCAGTTTGCATGTGAAATCCCAAAGACAAAAACTCGAGCACAACAAAGAAACAGGTTGGTATGGGGAAATGTTGAAGGAGGCTGAGCATGATTGCTGCTCTGAGAGAAGCATTTTAGAGCAATAAAGAGCTTTTGGGATATTGATAGGGAGCTGCCTTGATTTTAGAAGTGCCACCATCCACCAGTCTTGTCAGGGTGATGGGACTGACTTTCAGCATCTGTATTCAAAAGTATCGATCTGGACCTTCAGTGTAAGCCTTCACCCAGGGATAAGCAGCACTAATTAATTTTCCTCGTTTCTTCTGAATCTTGGCAATTTAAGAAATGTCTTATTGATTGTGATTTTGATAAGTTAAATTTGTGTTCTGTGTGCTGTGAGCATAATGAGAAGGGTTTGCCATGAAGGGCTGCTGTGGGTGGAGGCGTGGTGTTGCCGGGTGTGGGAAAAGAGAAGTACTCCACTTACTGCTCCCTCCCACTTGGCTGCTGACATTTTTCTTGCTTTTGTGCCTGTTGTGGGTATTTTGGATGGATTCAATGATCACAGCTAGAAGGGATGTGAAGTACTTTTGCCACTGCAGTTTAGCAGCATATCTACAGTGCAGTCATAGCAGATTTAGGAGACCTCAACTCAAAAACAGATTTACAACCAAGTCCCACTGTGTTCCATCAAACTCTGAATTTCTCCAGTTTAAGGTATGGAAAGGATACAACTGTCTGTCTGTCTGGTGCAGCACAAATGTGGAAGAACCTAGATTTGGTTTGCTGTGGCTTGGCTGGTCTCTTGCCTAATGGTGGTAGTTGATATTAACCTCTCTCCTGGCACGTGTGAGATTTTGGATCATTTGAAGTGGAGAACCTCTGAGGTTGTAATGCAATTTATTGGAAAAGCATTATTTCCACAAGGGAGTGAAATCAATTGAATGAGCAATTCACATTTAAACCTCTGTCCTCCCCACCCACACTCCACCCAGCCTGTGCAAGAGGGAAGTCTGGAGGAATTCAAGCAAAATGTGGTCTGGCAGTGTATGGCTTCTGGCTAGCCTCCAGCAGCCATGTGTTAGGCTTGTCACCTGTAGGATGTGAAATGCCAAAGACAGTGACTACCACATATAACGTGGAATCTTTGATGAGGGAATTCAGTGTGCAAGAGACGACTNGGTCTGGCAGTGTATGGCTTCTGGCTAGCCTCCAGCAGCCATGTGTTAGGCTTGTCACCTGTAGGATGTGAAATGCCAAAGACAGTGACTACCACATATAACGTGGAATCTTTGATGAGGGAATTCAGTGTGCAAGAGACGACTCTTTCCATGGGGCCTCTCAGGCTGCTTGGCAGTTATGAGCTTTTTATAACAAGTCAAATTTCTTCACCCATCTGCTTGTCTGCTTATGAAAATGCATCCCTCTGGTGCTTTTGTTACATTTCATTACTGTTAAATAAAATCAAAAGTCAACATACCTTGGCAACTGGCTTAGTCATCTGTGTCGGCGTTTGGTGAGGTGCATCTCCTATCAAAAGCACACAGATGTTCTGGACATAAACGTCACCCCCTGTTACAGCTTCCAGGTCCCTAATAACGAAATCAACTTCATTAATGATGAGCGTAAAGGTAATGCACACCAAACAACAGCCGCCCTGGGAAGCTTTCCAAGTGGAAATGTGATGGATACGTGATGCAGATGTTGTCTTTCATGAACAATTACATTTCCCTTGATTACACCCTCTTGAGAAGGAAAATCAGAAAAGAAAGCTGATAGTCAACTTTTTTCCTGATTGCCTAAGTGCCTTTCACAGGATAAGATGCAGTAAAAACATTTGAACGGAAATGTTAGAGAGAAAATTGCTCAGGCCTCATATATTCGGTATATCAAGTCAATCTCATGCCTTAGCAATCATTTGCACTCCCTCTCCAATGCTGCTGGCCTGGTCCACTCCTTATGGGGGAAAGAGCAGCACAACAGTCCTGATCTCTAGGGGCAGCCTAAATAGCTTGCTCCAATTTTGTCTTGTTATCTTTAAAGTCTTAAAAATTAAGAATGCATTTTATTGTGCTCTTTATAAACAGTCAGCTCCCAGTGGGAAAGTTAATTAAAATAGCCAATGCATCATATTACCAACCATCTCAGTAGTGCTCAGTGCTCTCTTTTTTATGGCCTCCTGAACATAATTCAGGTTGTACAGATGCAGGTGCACACAGCCAGAGAGACTTGTAAGATGCTCTTAGTTGTAGGTTTATCACCTGTTAAAGCACAACTATTATTTATTGCAAAGACAAAAATGTCGGGTCTAGCCCAATACTGTGCTAAAGAATAAGACACAACCAGTGAAACTGTGACTTAGATTAAATACTAAGCCCCTTCCCCTTTCCTTTTTCCTTTCTCTTTTCTTGTATTGAATTATTTTCAAGTTTCCAGGCCCACTTGCTTGAGGTTAAAGGGGCTCAATTCCATTTTGTTTTTCTTTCTGTACCTTTTCATCATCTTAATGGTTTCTATTTTTATTTTCTTTCCTTTGCTGGCATTTCTTTAGCTGGTTGGTGTCTAAAGTGGATTGTTAAGAACTGATTTTTACAGCTTTTGTATAGGCACCAATATCCACTCCCGATGGCTTCAAATCCCCCTTTAGGTGAGCATGTTCTGCCTCCTTCTGCCTCCTTGTCACCCTCTTTGGGAACAGTGTCCTCTCCACCCCAGCTGGTTTGATTTGGCTGCCGCATTTCTGTCTGGGAAAGTCATCCCTGTGGGTATTTAATTTGGAAAGCATGGTGCTTTTCCTTCAGGATGATGGGCAGGTAGAAGGGATACTGTAGGAATGCAAGATGGCACTGTGTATTCATCATATGGAAAAGTCTCCATGCGTGATCCAGTCTTTTAGGTGCCGTTGATGGGGCACCAAGCTTTATTTAACCAGCTTTATTATAAAGTTGTTATCCAAGGCTGTGGGCAGCAGCTCACACCTTTAAATGAGACAGTACCAAAAGTCTGTACTGCAGTACAGAAATTTCCCCACCCTACCCACCTAAATCCCAATTTTGCCTTTAAATAACCTCCCATTTTACAATAATAACCAAACCTGAGGCCTCTTCATAATGCCACAGCCCTGCTCTGTGCTGTATTCTGGTACAGTAACTCTCTTTCTGCAGGGGGTATCTTAGCAGGCTATGACTGTGCTCTATCTGTTTATTTATAGGCTCAGGATTAATGTAGTGTGGATGAAAAACATGTTTACTTATAGGATTGTGACTAATGTAGTGTGTGCATTCTACATCAGTAAACATTAATGAATATTCCTCTGCGAGAGGCTGAATAAGCAACTGGATTGTGTGATTCCCACACGGAAAGGCTGGTGCTGCAGCACTGGCACAGGGGTGATTGTGTCTCCATCACAGCAGGATGGAGCACTGGACCCATTACAGAGGGCAGAAGCTGATGTTCCTTTAATGAATAATGACTTGGGGTGCTGAAATGCTTATTGAGGTTAGACAGGGGTGACATTAAACCTGTGGGATGGCACCAGTAGCCCAGAATTCATTTTTTCTTGTAAGTACTATTCAGATTAAATAACTGAATATTGAATATATTGACAAATAACTGAAATTGAGTGCTTGGGCACTATGGCACTATGGCACTATACCAGTCATCATGAAATGGGATGGAAAGCAGTGAAAGATCTGACAGAAAGCTCATAAACAGTGATAGCCCAGCACCACCCCCAAGGTGTAACCCAGTCACCACCTCAGCCCAGTCCATGCAATATTTGCCCATTTGCAGCACACAGGCAGAGCTGGTTCTCCCAATCTTTGCAGCATCTTCCTTTTACACAGAAGTCTTGACAATGCTAGGAAAAGAAATTATAGAATCTGGAGACCTGAATGGGAGTTTGAATAAATCACCATAGATCACAGCTGCTTTTATTCCCTTGCACCAGAGCCAGCAGCCACAATAAGGCAGGAAGGTCTCATCTGAAATGATGTTCCTTGCAGCTCAGCACCTCTGTTATCTCTGTGCAATGCAGATTCCTGCCCATGATTGGCACCCTGTGGCTTCCAGCCCCCCGAAAGAACTGCTGTCTGAGCTATTCTTCAGCTTTCTTTTCCCCTGTCAGCTCCCCTCACAGCTTTCCAGCCATCCTACATGTTTGAATTCCTCAAGCAGTTCTGAGTGCGGTTCCTGCAAATTCATCTCAATGCAGGGGCATGGGCTGGTGCTGCAAACCCAGGACAGTGCGTGTGTTGTGTTTAACAGATTAAACTGACATGTTTGTGCATCAAATAGTGACTGAGGGAGCTCCACCAGACCCTCCCTAGCTGAAAGGGAGAAGCATTTTTGGCTGTAGCTTGTATGTGACCTTGGGTATCCTCTGCAGAGGGTCTGGCTGGCAGATGCAGCCTGGGATGGTGGGTACATCCTTTTTGCACTCTCTTGAGGAGGCTTTAAGCCATACCTAGTTCTGGCCTGTTCTTGCCTCTTCCTTCACCCCTCCCAACTTGTGCCCTCATTGCTGAACCCTCCCAGGTGTGAAATGAAGGAGCTCCTCTGCAGCTTGTTCTCCTGACACCACCTTGACTGGGTGTTGTAAAGGGAACAGAATGTGCTGGATAAATACCTCCAGTCCCCGGTCACAATTTGGGAAAGAAGACAGAGAACTTCCTGAAGGCAACTTTATTAGATAACCTGCACGAACAAAAGCTGCCAGCCAGGGACTGTGCTGCATTGGAGCCCCAAAAGGATTCTTGGGGTTCTCTGTAATGTCACCATGCTTTGTTATCCCCATTAATACTTCATCAGACAGAAGAAGAAAGTTTCTCTTTGAAGTTATATATTAGGAAATCAGCTTATTATAGCATTAAAATAGTGACAGTTTTGCTTGGGGGAAAGGGAAGCAGGCAGCCCAGCTATAAATACTGCATGGGAGCGATTAATAACTTCAGGAATAAGCAAGTGTTACAAACTAGAAATTTACTTGCTGTGGCCCCTAAAGCTGAACCTGCTACAGCTCTGATCTTGTTAGTTCATTCTTTCATCCTTTCTGAGCCTAATGCAAACCCTTGGGGGAGCACTTCAGGCCTAGATGGTGCCAAGTACTAAGGCACCATAAAAAGAACATTTTCAGAATGATGTGATGGACTAGGTGGGAATGGAGGCAGAAACATACTGGGCTTAGACCTAACTTTTTCTATCAATTACTGTAATATGGCAAAATGTGTATATGTCTTTATTGTATGGTTACAGCTTGTCTGGGAAAAAAAAAATTTCTTTGCTAGTGGACATGAAGGAAAGCACTTTGTCTGGTAAGTGTAATAAAAACTGACCAGCACACCGTGCTGTAAAGATGAAAAGTGCTGTAAATGTGTCACTACCTGTTCTGTGGTTTATATGAGAGATTTGTAGCCATCGAGACAAGCTGCCCATAGGGAGGACACTGGGAATTTGGGGAAGGGGATTGTACTTACAGGGGTATTGGGCAGACAGATCCTGCTGTAATCCTTCCCATGAAGCACTTTTTTGAAATCTCTGTTATTGGTGGCAAGACAGTGCAATCTGAGTACAGACCCATTTGGTCTACGGGGTTATCTTGAGTTCCAGGACCAAAATAGGTCTCAGCATGACAGCTCAGCTCTAGTCACGAGAGGGAACCCCCTTTGCTCTCTGGCTCAGTGCAAATGCTGTCACTGGGGCTGGACAAGGGTTTGACACCTTTGCTCAAGTAAGGAGGAAACCATTTTAGAAGCCTTTAATAAAAACTAGTTGTCCAAGAAGTGCTTTGCAATGAAATCTCTTTTGATAGGTTGTGCTGAGAAGAAAACTTCATGCTGATCAGCTGATGGCAAGTTTAATTTAGTCTGGTGTTCCCTCAGGAGGCCTTGGCTGCCCCATTTCATTAATCCTCTGTGATTTGTTCGTTTGGGAAGGACATTTTTGTCTCTGCTTTTTTAACTACATGTTTGCATAGCTGCTGGCGTAACCCCGAGTGGATCTGTCAATAATGACTATTTCATAAACTGTTAACAAAGATGTGTCCTGTGCAGACATGGGGAAGTGCTGAGGTGTCTCAGACATGAAGCTTTCTCCTGTCAAAGCCTTCTGCCTCTTTTCTCAGCCCAGGTCAGCCCTCTGCTCTTCCCTAATACCCCCAGTATTTTTCTGGGGAGAAAAACCAACATCTTTATAGGGATTTCATGCATAACTTCAAAGGCCCCTAATGATTAGAGCTAAAATCTTAGCCTGTCTTATCTCTTGTTATATCTAGCTAATGTGTTATCCCTAACAAAAATGAAGTGAACAAGGTAATCCTTTAACTTAATAACTTCAGGAATCAATAATAATTCTGAATGCCATGATTTGCTTTCTGCTTTCAAATTTAGATCAGTAAACTAAGTCCCTTCAGCTCCTGTGATAGAAAATGGCCAGAAGATCCCTTTGAAGTGATGGGCTTTTATGGCTTGTTATCTGTTAATATTTTTTATAATCTAATGGAGAATAACTTTCCAAATCTGTTTGAAATATTTTGAAGCTGCTTATCCTGATGTAGCATTATAATCCAGCACTAATTCACATTAGCCAAGGTTTGGATTTCAATTTACAGTTGCAATACTTAAATTTATTTAGCTAAACCATTAACATTGGTGTGGTGTTCATACAAACAAGGTGCAGTTACAGAGCTCTCTTCCACATTTCCCTCACAACTTTGGACCAATTTTCTAAATTATGGACAAAGATGAGATTTTGGGAGTTTTAAAATTTTTAAATCCAGATGGTTCTGAAGAAGAACAAGGCACATATTTCCTTGGTATCAAGTCTGCCTCTATTGCTGTCTCCAACCCTGACAGAAAGAAGTAGTTTAACATCCCAGGCCTGCCTGGTGTGTTTATGGCCCATCTTGCCTTGGTGGTAACAAACCCAAGCTGGGAAAAAGTGACAATGTGCAGATCCAGGAGGTGCATTTCCCAGCTGGGCTGAGTTCAAAGTGGTTTCTTTTGCCATTTCATCCTCTAAATTACTTGAACAGGATTCACTCATTCCCCTGGCATTTCTGTGCATATTGCACAAGTGCCCTGCAGTGCAAAACACAAATAAACATCAGAGCAGGGAAAATAATTTGACTTCCTCATCTTTTTGGATGTGCCTTTTTTTATTTTTTTATTTTATATATATAATTTCTGAAGTAGCTTGTAGCTGATATTAAAGCGCAAGCATTTGAAATAAAGTGACAAGGGCTTATCTTTCTGGGAAAAAAGAAAACTTTTAAAGGGATGTGATCAGATCCTGAAGTCTGAAAAAAAAAGATAATAGAAGAGAGGAGGCCTCCTTTCAACAGAAAAAGCCTGAGCTAAAAATGAAAATTTTCCTAGTTTTACTATTTTTTGTCAGCTCTCTGCTGTGGGGCAGGACCTTGACAGTATCCCCGGGGAGCAGATGGATGAGAAAGAGAGCAAAAGTGCCTGTAGCTGTTCTGCTGCTCTTGACCTATCCATATCTTTGTTCTCTCCCTCGCTCACACACTCTAATTTTGGGTGGTATCTCTATGTCCCACGAGTAGCTGCTGCAGCACCTGGGCAAGGTTCCTTATCTCAGGGTGTTCGTGGCTTGGCAGCTGGCAGCAATGGAATCCGAGGAAATATTTCTTCAAAGGGAGTGTTGGCAAGCAGCACTTTTGTGGAAACAGCTTCACGTAGGCTCGGATTTATACGGTGCTTTAAAAATAAATCATAAATGGAAAGTGGAAAATTACGTGCCCTTCTGTGCTGGGAGGGTGGGAGGGTGTGGAGCAGGGGGGAGCACGCTGGGGCTGTTCCAGCCTCCCCTCTCCCTGGGCTCACTGCCCACGAGCCTGCCTGCTCTTGCTCCTGACATTATTATAAAGAAGCTTTGGGATGCACAGGGGTGGTTATTGTGTCAAATCAGCTAATTGGGGAATTGCTGAGAAAAATGAGCTTTTTGGAAACTTTCTCCTGGGTGTTCATGCTGCATTTCATACCTGTGAAGCTGGCAAAGAGCTGCTGAGGCTGCTTCTCAGCTTTGGACACATTTGGCCTTGGTTTGCATTTCCTTGTCACCATTTAACTCCATGGATTTTGTGGAGTCATAGAAGGGTTAGAAGGAACCTTAGATATCAGCTAGCTCAACCCACCCTCCCCTCCCATGGGCAAGGAGACCACTCACTCCCCTGGGTTGCTCAGGGCCCATCAAACCTGGCCAACTCATTTTATGGCCAACTTTTCACTTTTGCTTTGTGTTCCAGGGCTGTGGTGTGTGGGAACACCGGAGTGTCTGGGAAGGCCCTGTGCCCGTGTACCCTGCACCCTGCTGCACAGCTCGGGTCCCCTGGCAGCACACCCACCTCTCCTGCTCCTCGTGTGACCCCACAGCCTGCTCTAATGGAACCTTTCAGTGCAGGGGGATGAGCCTGGGAGTGACCCCGAGGGCTGTCAGCACCTGAGCACGGATGGGATGCGGCTCTGTCATTCCCAGGGGCTCTGGGGTGCTCCGGGCTGGCCGGAGCAGGGAGCACACCTCCTGCCCTCACACAGCTGCTGCTGTGGCACAAGTGCTGCTGCCTCAGCATCTGCTCCATCCCTGGCTCCAGCTGCTGCTCAGGGGTGTGTGTTGGCCCATCACTTCTGATCAGCAGTGCAGTGACACCTCGGAAGCGTGCGGCTCTCCCACAAGGGCACTTTGGGAAGCCGAGCACCTCCAGGCGCTCGGTGGGAGCTGTCGAGCTCCTCACAGCCCCATTTGCACTTGGTTGTCTTCTGCTGTGCTTTGGGCTCTGTCCTTCTGCTGCACACCTGGCCCCAGGCTCTGTATCCGTGGCTGACACGGATCCCTCTCTTCAATCCAGGCACAGCTCCCCAGCAGCAGCAGCTTTGATATTTCCAGGCAAGGGTAGCACAGACTCATCTAACTCGGGGTGTTTCATTACTCCAATTGCACTGGGGAAATATGATGTTTAATGGCTTTGTGGCACTTGATCTAACAGGCCCCTCTTGGGCTGTGTAACATGACCTATAGAAACGGTGTTCAATTTGCAGCCTGTTAAAATTTTTCCTTGTCCTGCCAGGACTTGCTCCCTCCCAGTGCTCCCCAGTTTGCAGCAGGCTCCACGGTGCTGCCCTGGTGGGGAGGATGGAGCCATTCTGGCAATATCAGCTACTGGCTCTCCCCTCCTGCTCTCTGACTGCCAGATGAGACAGGGTAGAAAATTACACGTCTGCTTTCCACAAGCAGCTACAAGTCATTGAACTTCCATAAAAAACAGCTCGTGATACTCTGCTTTTCAGCTTGTTGTATTTGCTTGTTTACTCACTAATTTTTTTTAGCTTCAGCAACCTGTAATGGAATATTGGTTATTAGCAGGAATTAGCAGGATTTGGCTGCTTAGCTTTACAGAGTAGGCTCATTTGCTTCTGTGAATGTTATGTGCAAATATGAAATCTGAATTTAAACAACAAAAAGATCATTAAAAATATTGGCAGCATATTCTAATCATGAGGACCATTTTCCTTGTTTCTTCCCTACACTGTCAGGTGCTTTGGAACCACTCTTCCTTCGAAACACCCTTGATTTAATTTACCATTCTTACTCTAGGTGTCCTTTGCTCCCTGTAATTAGTAGATGTCTTGAGCCCCTAACATTTGTGGGAGACCTTGTCAGAAGAATCCTCTGTGGTGTGTGCTGATTGATGTTTCAAATGCCCAGTTTCTTCTCTCTGCCCTCAGAGTTCATTACTCCTGTGAAAGGCACTAATTATGACTTGAGACCAGCTCCTGCTGGCCCTTCAGAGCTGAGAAGGGAGATTCACCTGGAGTGGGTGAGGGTGGAGCAGCTGAAAGGCTGCTGGTTCCTCTGTCACTGTGGGTAGTGCTACCTGGGACAGCCACTCCTCACAAAGGAGGGAGGTTCTGCCTCTCTCTGCCCTTAGCCCTGCAGTATGCTCCTTTTCTCTCCATAAATGTTCCCTCTCGTGCACCTTTTGGTCAAGGTGTGTGTCACTTTAGGTGCCCTCCAGTGCAGGGTTTGGGTTCTGCCCCCATCCACAGCCCACCACAGCACAGGCACCTTTCCACACTCTCCAGTTTCCATTTTAAACTACTGGGAACATGTTTCTGATGTGAACTTTTCCAAACGCACTGTAGAAACGATTTCAGGAGCACAGAGAACATGATGGGTGTGTTAAAGCTCGTGCAATGCAGAACGCTGGTGGGTTCAGTTAGGAAAACTATGAAAACTGCAAAAAATGGTTCAGATAAAATGAAGGAAATCTCTTGGTATCATGACATATTCTTCACAGTTTTGTATGCTATTTATAACAATATATTTGGCAATCCAGACTGAATACATTCTTCTTGCAACTTTCAGATTTGGAGCTGGTAAAACAAGGATATCTGCATGTCTGTGTGCAGCTGTACCTTGAGTGCTGAGATTGTGTTTGTGTGTGGGGTTCTCGATCTTTTTTAAGGAAAAAAGCTTTTGGGTTTGGTTTGGCTTTGTGCATGTCAAAGATCCCATTTCTCTCTGACTTTGCAGTCTGTAAAACAGACTTTTTATTGCTTCTGTGGTGGCTTTGGGACCACCACCCCTTTCTCTCCTCAGCTTTGCTCCTGGAGGTGTGCTCAGATGAGCTGTGGGCAAGCAAAGGCACTTTGCCTCTGACTGAGGCAAATGTGGCTCTGAGAGTGAGGGAATGCCTTTGCTTCCACTGTTGCTGCAATGTTTTCCACCTACTACAGACATGCTCCTCTGCCTCCTCTAATTCTGGCAGATTAAAGATTTCATGCGTTCTTAGGAGCACCTTTGCTATCAAGAGCAAAAGGGACTCACGATTCTAAGTCATTTACAAGTGTAGAAAAATTCCATCCTGAATGAGATCTTTATTTTTTTTAAGGCTGTGACAATGGCATAAGTAAATACCAATGAAGACCTCGGAGAGATAAAAATGGAAAGAGGCTGTGCCAGCACCTGCTAAACAGATCTATGTGAAGAAAAGACAGCCTCTTTTCTATCATACACATAGTTCTGAAAATTCCTACACATTTTCCTCTTTGATATTAATAAACCTTTTTACCCAATATATTTCTCAAGGCTGTGGTATAGTTATAAGCTCCAGGCTTTTAATGAGGTTCAAATTTGATGCTGGGCTCCTCATCCAGTCTGTTGTCAGGCATCGCTCAAGCCTCTGATTTCTCCCTTGAATCAGAAATATGCTGTCCCCTCCTGCTTCCTTTTGGCACGCTCTGCACATTTCCTCTCATTTTCTGGCTCTCTTGAGCTTTAGGAGTGTGCTGGGAAATAATAAGAGAAAAGATAAAGAGTTGATTTAATGCTTAGCAAATATTGGAAGGATGTTTGTACATGTGATTAGAATTTATTTGTTCTGTTCTTAGGTAGAGGAGGAGGGTTTGATGTAATAGCTAAGAACATACATGGCAGAAGTTGCTGAGGAAGGCTTTTCAGTGGTGACAGCTATGAATTTAAAATTAGCAACTGGAAGTCACACCTAAAGAATCCTTTATGGAGTGGAGAGGGATTTCTCAGCAGTGTGGATACAGCTACAATCAATAGACACAAATCCGTGGCAGGTGGCTGCAAGGAATTTGAGGTGTTCCAGAAATTTCCAAGGAAACACGATGGTGAGAGAGGTTTGGGAAAGGTAGAAGAGATTATCTAGCAAATTAAAAAGTTTCCTCCTTCTCTTAATTGGCGCCAGGCCCTCAGTGAAACAGTCAAACCCTGTTCTTGGGCTGGGGAGCAGTGGGTGGTCACAGAGCCACAACACTGAGCTCTGGTTTGGGCCAGTGGCTTCTGAAACATCTCCTGGGTTCACAAGTGAGTGTGATTTAGGGAATCTGGAAATGCTGAGCTGCTCTGATGCCCAAACTGTGGTGTGGGGGTGTTACAAGAATGTTCTGAAGAAAAAACCTCATTAATCTGCAATGAACAGAAGGCAAAGGCAAAGAAGAAAGGAAGGAAGTCAAGGATGATGGGAACTGGAAAGAGAATAAAGACCTTATTATTTAGAAGAAGTAGAAGAAGAAGAAGAAGGAGAAGAAGAAGGAGAAGAAGAAGAAGAAGAAGAAGAAGAAGATGAAGAAGAAGAAGAAGAAGAAGAAGAAGAAGATGAAGAGATCCCTGTTTGAACAGACAGTCTTGTAAGAAAGTGATATAAAAATAAACTTAATTTGCTTCCTAACATGACATTGCAGCAACATAAGGTTGGAATAAATCCTGAAATGGTTTATTGCAGAGAATATAGAGTAAAGCTCAATCAAATCGTTTGTGTATGAAGAATGAAAGAATGTGTAGGAAAATGGAGTTGTATTGCAGAAAAAAGTCTGTTGCAGAAGGAAAATAGACATGTGGTTCCAGTTCAGCAAAGGCTGTAAATGAGGCTTTCATCTTTCTCTGCTGAACATGAGTGGAGTTTGTTATGAGCAGGCAGCAAAGAGGGTGCAGAGTCAGAGCTCAGAGCAGCTGGAAATTGAGGAATTGGATGGTTAAAGGGACTGGGGATGCCCAAGGGACAGAGCCACCCCTTGCTGGCTTCCCTAGGTACAAAGCAGCTGTGGCCCGTGGTCAGATCCAGCACCTTCCAGGATGAGAAGAATCACTCAGTGATTCTAAAGGGAAATGAGAGCAAGTAACGCTCCATACTTCAACAAACTGAAATATTGAAAACATACCTAAGTTGTCTATCAAATAAGAACCTCAATAGCTTTTAAAAATGTTTTGTTCTTTCTGGTTTTGATGGCAGTGAGAGCTACAGAATCAGAGAAATTAATGGAACATGTTTGAAGTGAGACATTATTGGCCAAGTACAGTGGTTGGGGTTTTTTTTTTAAAGATTTATGGATGGTAGGGAAAAACCAAAAGAAAGAGAAAGCATAGAAAGCCAAATGAAGTGTCAGAGCTAAAAAGTGTCGTCATTCTGGAAGCAGCTGAGAAAAGTCAATAGAAGACAATTGACTTTAGATAAATTGTCAAAAAAATGTCAGCACTTGAGGCTCAGAGAAAGGCCTCTTGACAGTGGAAACTTATCATTTTCCTTGATAAAAGTCTGTTAAGATTATTAGAAATGCATTGATAAGAAGTTTATAGGGCAGCTTTGAAAATAAATGATGAAAGGAAGACGACAAAGAGCAGCTCTGCCAGAAGTAGGAGAGCAAGTGTTCTGTAGCAGAATGACCTCTGCTAGAGAGGGAAAAATGGAAAGCAAGGATACAAAATATGTATTTCTTGATCTCCAATTTTTTATGGTTCCAAAATACTTTGATATGAAATGCTAAAGAAATTTCTTATAGAACCGTAATTCCCTAAACCATAGAGACCACTATGAAGGTTGAGATGTACAAGTGACTGCTCTGGTAGAGAGATTGCTTGTACCTCCAGAAGCTCATTCCATGATCTTTGCTTATAAAAATGGATGTTAACTCATGGGAATTGTCCATTTTCTCTTTGCTCTTTTCCATGAAAAATGTAGGGAGAAAACCAGATTTTTACAATACTTTTATTAAAGCAGCCTGGGGTGTCTGGGTGAAACCCAGCATGGAGGAATCCTGGGTGGCCCAGGCTTGTGAGGCTGTGAGTTGGGACACACAACAAATCAGAGCCCTCTTCAACCCTTCAGAAATCAATTTTGGGAGAATGCCCTCATGTATTCACTGCTCCTGCCCAGCAGTGCTGAGGGCAGGATGTCGATGCTGAAATGGTCCAGACATTTCTGTGGATGCTGTGAAACCATTGGGCTGAGAGAGGAGGGGTTGAAACAATTGCTCTGCTTTGAAAAGAAAGTCCAGAAATATGGAAAGGGTATAATTACTGTTATCCCAGTGCCTGAGCTTGAGCAGCAGCAGGAAAGCACCTTACAGACAGGTTCTTCTCATGCCTTTTCTGAAGCAGTAACTCCCAGAGTGCTAACCTGGGGGACTGCCCCTGTCCATCTCCTGCTGATTCCTGGGATCCACATTTCCTTGGGTTCCACTTCCTTGATGCCAATGAAGGGGGATGTGGAGTTTCCTCTGCTTGTGTGAAGGAGATCTGCAGGCAGAGTGAAATACTGTAGTTGAAGGACTCTATCTTGATGTGATTTATTTAACTCATGAAAAATGTAAGAAGATTGAATTATATTGGCACCATATATCATACTGCTGGATGAAAAATTAAGATATATTAGTGGAATTTAAGTGACTAGTTTATCACTGAATTTGCATGGTGATTAGCCCAGCTGTCTCTGCAGCGTGCTCTGCCCTGGGTGTGGGCAAGAAAGCAGCAGGCAGGATGTCCAAGTACTTTAGGAACTCCAGAACACAACAATGCACACAGAGAGGTGTGGCTATTATGGAGTCATGTCTTAATCTGCATTTTGATGATATCAGACTTGATAGAGTGGCAGGAGAAAATTAAGGGGGAGGATTTTCACCAAGGAGGAGGCATTCGTGAAACTCCTAGGATTTTGTTCAAGACTGAGGAACAAAAGTGAGGCAAATTTCAGGACAAAGGGAAATTTAAAGTGTGTTCTCTGAAATACTGTAATTTGTCAGTACCAGCAAAAGGAAAGAGACAATTCCAGTAATCAGCAAGAGAGAAAAAATTCTTAAGAAACCATGAAGAATCCTGTTCACACAAAGGTTTTTTTGCTTACTAATAGATATCAGGGAAGAACAGTAAAGTAGGTAATGAAAACTGTAGTTGAGGTTATTTTCTAATTTTAATTTTCGGTTATATATATTATTCTTTTTCTAAACACTTTCAGGTCCATCTCCTAAAGGGTAATAATATCAAATTAAAGTAATACCAAAATAATGTCAAATCTGAATTGAGTTGCATTCTAGGAGTATTCAATACTTTTATACTAGTATTTTTGAGAAACACAGATTTTAATTCTCAGTTTGAACCTTCAAAACCAAATGAAATTTGTAATTTAATGGCACAGATTCTTATCTTTATTATCTCTATTTTTGAGCTCATCCCTTCTGCCATATTCGAGTCAGTGGTGTCAATTTCAGGTTAAAATGCAGAGTAAAACCGTGTCTAAATGGTGCAGTGCCCATCAAAGCCTGGCTGGATGGTGCTGGGCTTCCCCTCCCTGGGCTCCTCACAGGTGCTCACACTGCACAGCATTGAGAGTTCTTGAAAATGTCATGTACGATGCAACTCCACAAATTACCAATTCAAAGGTTATGGATAGAAAAGCGCTGTCCAAGGGAAAACGACATCATGTTTAAAATCTAGACTGACTAAGTGGCTTAAGAGGGCAAAATTTAATTAAATGCCTGGAGCCAGCCTGAACTGTTGGGAATAAATCTAAATTAAATATGATTACAAAGTGATCTAATAGAATGAGATAAGTTATAAATAAATTAGACATAGCTTGTGCGACGGAAACAAATCAACAGAAAGTCCTTGGGTGTATATCAGTCCTGGTACATTTTTATGACACAAATCAAAATAGGATGAGAATTCCTGACTGTACAGCAGAAAGGAGCCTATAAACATGATTGACAAATCTGCCAACAAAAGTTGAGTCCGTGGGGGGTGAAGATGGATCATGCAGCAGTTTCTGTGTAACATGCTCTTGGTTGCTGATAGGTTATGAATTATTAGAAAAAGTCTGGGTTGCTGCTCTGCTACTTTTAATAGCAGAAATGGTGGCAGATTTAAATGGAGAACTCTTGATACAGAAATTAAACGCCATTCCCAGAGCACATGTAATGGTTTTACCTTACTTTCTGCCAATGAAACATGGCTTGTGACTGCAAAAATAATCCAGGGAAATTGTCTACTAAATTGGAATACTCTCTGGGTTAATCCAGGTCACAATTAACAGGGTAATCCAAGGATTTGATCATTGATAAAAAAACAGTTGCTGCACGATTTTGTGTTGCAAAAAGCAAACTGTAATTAACTTCTAGCAGTTGCTTGAGATGAGCCAATAAATAAATTAAGATGAGGTTGGCTGCTTAGCAAATTGTATCAGTAAAAAGACAAACCAAATCAAAAGGCACCTCAACAGTGGCAAATATCAATGTTTTAACAGCTGGCAAGAGCCAGCTCTTCCCCAATTAAAACAACTTCAAAGAATATGCCTAGATTTCTATTATGAGAGAAATAACCTTAGAAAAAGGAAATGTGTACAAACATGGCAAATCTTGTTGTTCAGCCTATTGCCCTCTGAATATTTGTGTGTTAATTATGATTTCTCTTGGCACGGTGACACATGGCAGGTTCAGGGGACAGAAGCATGTAAAGAGCAGACCCAAGAGAAGAAGAGCCAGTGTAAACAAATATTTCTAATCTGACTAAATCAATGGTTTTTTTCCAGGAAAATGTGACCAGGAGTGTCAGGAGGCAGCTGAGGCTGCCTGTGGCACCAGGGAGTGCAACTGCCCCATTCTGGATGGCAAAATGACAGAGTTTGGTGGTATCAGATCACTTACTCCTGAACAGATGCCAGGATCAAAAAACACCCAGCGTTTTTGCTGAACTGCTCTTGGAAGGCTTTGGGGGAAGCCCAGGGCAGGGTAGCCTGGGGTGCTGTGTGCTTTGAAGTAATCCCTCTGTGGCAGGAGCTGGGGGGCTGGGGGGCTCCAGGCTCTCTCTTTGCTGGTACCACGTGTGCTGTGCAATGGCAGAGAGGATCTTGTTCCCTACCTACAAAAGGAAATAGAAGTCTTTCTGATGTAAAGACTGCATCTGTTTCAAAGCTAGGAGGAAAAGAATAACCCCCTTTTTCTGGTCTGCAAGTGTCACATTGCCTGTGGGAATGTTTACCGTGGTCCTTGGGGCAGTGTAGGGTTGCCCTTTGTGCTCCTTCCACTCCCAACACTCACATTTGTGTGGCTGCTCAGCCTGGGCAGTGCAGCACAGATACAGCTACACCCCACGTTTATCTCTACATTTCAGTGTAAGTGATGTCAAAATTCTTATGAAATTGTGGTTCTTCCAGCCTGCATTTCATTAGCTGGTCACAGAACCTATTGCAGAGACTGATGATCAGCAAAATAAGACTGTCAGCTCCCCCTAAGCTGCCTCTTTCTTTTGGGTAAAAGCACAATGTTGCCTTTTATTTTCTAGTCCTTATCTCGCTTTTTTAGTACAGTGTGAACTGATGCTGGCATGGAAAACATGACAGTTCCCTGAATCAGCAGTCATAGGTTTTAGAATGAATAGGGCTTCTGTGGGAAATTTATTAGGTTTAGAAACAGAATTACAATGGTGGTGGATAAAGTAAAGAGGAATATAACCTTGAGGAAAGAAAATGAAGCAGTCTACTTCCCAGTCCTCTACCTATTTTTCAACCTGACTCTGTACAAACTCAAACAACTATTTCCCAACCATCCTTTTAATTACTATTATAATTATTATTATCATTATCATCATCATTATTACTCTTATTATTGAGATATTTCTGCATTTTTCTCTACCTCCCCCATGCCCTCAGCAGCAGGGTGTGCCTATGGCAATGTTGCAGGAGCAATGTCTGTAGCTGCCTTTAGTGGAAGAGGGAAGTGAGATGAGCATTTTTAAATGGGAATTGTAACTTGGTGTCCTCTGCAGGAGGGCATGCAGGGGAGCAGGCAATCAGCACTTGCTGTACTGCTTCCCTTCCCTGCCAGCATGGGACTTTGATCTCGGCAGGAAAAATGTCTTTTGAGAAAAGGCTTCACAAATCACACCCCTATCGCATTAAGTAGGTTGTAGCCTCAGGACCTGAATTTGTCCAGTGAGTGTGACTTGATCTGTGCTTTCCTTGCACAGCTGCTCTTATTTTAAACAGCAGCCTCAGCCCTGGGTAGGTCAGAGCTGCTTTGCTGGGAGCTGAGCTCAGGCCCATGTGGCTGAGCATGGCAGAGGGATGTGCAGGAGGTGCAGGGGACAGGCAGGACTGGCCCAGGCTCTGCTCTGCAGGTGCAACCCTGCTGTGGATGTGTTGCCCCGATTCAGCCTTCTGAAATTGTTTTTCGTTTCTGTAGCAGGAGTTCCCATGCTTTTACGTATCAACAAATGGTTTGTTTTCATATTTTCAGGGAGGAGGAGAGAGTTGATGGACTGTTGGTCTGACCAGTGTGTTGGAGGGGTGGCAGCTTCACCCTCCAATCCACTGTCACCTTTGAAATTCTATAAAATGTCAAAGACATAAATAAAGTTCCTTCTTTTCTGGCACGACTCAGTGTTTAAGGGCAATTCTTTCCTGTCTCCTA